>MU859306.1:0-42064 GCA_033297205.1 Pseudoneurospora amorphoporcata
CAACGATGTACCCAACGCGATATTGGCGAGTCTTCTGCTTGCAAGACAGCTGTGTCGAAGAGGTTGTGCCGAAGAGGCTGTGCCCGATACCTCTACTCGGTTCGCGTCGGGTATAGTGGAAGTCTGAGTCCTGCGGGATTGGTGATCTAGGCAAAGGCAGCGCCTTGAAATAAAGACAACAACAGCAACCACCTTTAAGGCTCCCAATCAAACCTACCGAGATATACGCTACGAATTTTGCCAGTTATTTATACTAAGTAGTTCTCGTCTGTCGAGCAATTCCCCTAGTTTCAACTACTAATTTACTGTACCTACAGTCCCGCCAACATAAGCCGTCCGCTCGCGGAGCCTGCAAGCCTTTTCCCACCATCGAACATTTATATAATTAGCTGCCGACGAAGCTGAGGCTGGCGGACTCTGCAATGCGACTCCTGGAGCGTAACGATACCGGCGGGATCCGTCTGACGGAAAACCTCCCCAACAATAAGATTCCACCGTATGCGATACTTTCACACACATGGGGTCCCGAAGAGGTCCTCTTCAGAAACATGACGGATGGTACAGGCAAGAACAAAGCAAGCTACGCTAAGATTCGTTTTTGCGGAGACCAAGCCTGGCGCGATGGATTGAAATTCTTCTGGGTCGACACATGCTGCATCGACAAGTCTGACAGCGCCGAGCTTCAGCATGCTCTCAACTCCATGTTCCATTGGTACTGCAGCGCGGTGAAATGTTACGTATACTTAGCAGACGTCTCAACCCATCAGCACAGCGACGGCCCCAGTTGGCAACCGGCCTTTCGAGAGAGCAGATAGTTTTCCCGAGGATAGACCCTTCAAGAGCTCATTGCCCCAATGATCGTCGAATTCTTCTCTAAAGAGGGCGAGCGCCTAGGAGATAAGAAGTCTCTGGAACAAGGAATCCACGAGATAACCGGAATTCCGCAAAAAGCCTTCCAAGGTGTCCCTCTATATAATTTCAGCGTCGCTAAACGAATATAATGGATCGAGAAGCGTGATACAACATACGAGGAAGATAAGGTGTACTCTCTATTCGGCATTTTCGATGTATATATACCAGTTTTCTACGGCGAAGGAAGGCAGAAAGTATTGAAGCGGCTGTAGGATAAGGTTCACGAGGATTACCTCTATCTGGCAAAATTGTGGTCCACAGACCCGCGTGACCCACACGTTGAAAAGGAGCGGATCGAGCTGGCGAAAGGTAATCTACTAGCTAATGCTTACCGCTAGGTCTTCGACAACCCCGACTTCAACCGATGGCACCAGCTGCATGAGAGTCGTTTGCTCTAGGTTAAGGGAGATCCAGGCAAAGGCAAGACCATGTTACTATGCGGTATCATCGACGAGCTAGAGCGGCGTGTTATCGCTGACGGCGGCAATTTAGCGTATTTTTTCTGCCAAGCTACCGACTCGCGCATCAATAACGCAACTGCTGTACTACGAGGCTTAATCTACCTACTTGCCCACCGGTAACTACGCCTGCTCTCACATCTACCGGAGAACACATACCCCTCCGATGATACAATAGTATGGATCGTCCTATCTAAGGTTTTACGCGAGATGCTAGAAGACCCGAACTTAAAGGTTACCTATTTAGTAATTGATGCTCTGGACGAATATATAACAGACCAACCGCAGCTTCTCCAATTGATCGTCCAGATATCATCTGTGTCTGCTCGTATTAAGTGGCTTGTATCTAGTCGTAACGAGGTACAGATCGAAGAACAGTTGGCGACCGTCGCGCAGCAGTCCAGACTCAGCCTCGAGCTAAACGCTAAATCCGTCACCACTGCCGTTAATGTATATATCCGCTATAAAGTCCTTCACTTATCGGAGCAGAAACAGTACGACAGCACATTGCAGGCGGATGTATATGACTATCTCTCTTCTAACGCAAATGGGACTTTTCTCTGGGTGGCCTTGGTCTGCCAAGTACTTGCAGACCCGAGAGTTCAGAAGTGGCAGACACTAAAAAAGTTACGGGCATTCCCTCCCGGATTGGATTCCCTGTATGCGCGGATGATGGAGCAGATTATTCAGTCCGATGATGCGGATTTGTGCAGGCAAATTCTTGCTATCTCCTCTATTGTTCGCCGACTCATCAGCCTTCAAGAACTAACTACTCTCGTCGAGATGTTAGACGATATCTCAAATGATCCGCAGTCCCTAAAAAAGCTTATAGGGCTTTGCGGCTCGTTTTTGACTCTTCGAGATCAGACTGTTTATTTTATCCACCAATTAGCTAAGGACTTTCTATTGGGCAATACTTCTGATAAAGCTGGTAACCAAGCTTCTCTGGAGATATTCAAGTGGATTTTTCCTTCTGGGAAAGGAGATGTGAATTATACTATCTTCTCGAAGTCACTTAAAGCCATGTCTACAGTATTGCGACGCGATATGTACGGCTTAAGCGCACCGGGATTTCTGAGCGACAAGGTCCAAGTACCGGATCCGGACCCGCTAGCGACGGTGCGGTACTCGTGCGTCTACTGGGTTGATCACTTGTGTGACTCGGTTTTTGGCACGAATACAAAATGGCCATTGACCCCGGCACCGGCAGAGAATCTAGACGGCACGGTGCCGGCACGAGCACGCCGAGTCTGGGGCAAGCTGTCCGGAGTGAGCAACTGGGTGAAGTCCAGGAAGCCGTCGGTGGGCGACTCCGGGATGTTCTCTCGAAGAGGGGTTAAGTTGCCGCTGGTCGGGGGCCCACCTCATGGGTTTATCAGCAATCCCGGGACGCCTTCCTGGGCTTGGATCTCGTATGATCGTTTATACGATAACGGGGTTGTTTATATATTCTTTAAGACGAAGTACTTTTACTGGCTGAAAGCTCTAAGTCTACTCCAAGTTATGCCTGCGGGCGTTGTTGCTATTAGAAAGCTCGAGGGCTTGCTAGTAAGTATAAGTCTAACTCTACACTAGGGACTTAGTCTAACTAAAAATATAGGGAGGTAATGATTAGTCGTAGTTATCAAAGCTTGTTTGGGATGCTTACCGGTTTGCTCTATCTTATAAGTCAATAATAGAGCAAGCTCCACTTCAAGCCTACATATCAGCGCTTGTATTTGCTCCAAGCGGTAGCTTGATAAAGAGGAATTTCAGGGCAGAAGAACCTAAATGGATTCGAACTAAGCCGGCTGTAGAATTGGATTGGAATGCATGCCTCCAGACCCTAGAAGGCCATAGCAGCTCCGTTATCTCCGTGGCCTTCTCGCCTGATGGCCAGCGGCTTGCGTCCGGTTCGGGCGACCGCACGATCAAAATCTAGGATCCGGCGTCAGGGAGCTGCCTCCAAACCCTAAAAGGCCATAACGGCACCGTTTTCTCTGTGGCCTTCTCGCCTAATGGCCAGCGGCTTGCGTCCGGTTCGGGGGACCGCACGATCAAGATCTGGGATCCGGCGTCGGGGAGCTGCCTCCAGACCTTAAAAGGCCATAGCGGCGCCGTTCGCTCAGTAGCATTCTCGCCTAATAGCCAGCGGCTTACGTCCGGTTCGTACGATAACACGATTAAGATCTAGGATCCGGCGTCGGGGAGCTGCCTCCAGACCCTAAAAGGCCATAGCGACTACGTTCGCTCAATAGCATTCTTGCCTAATAGCCAGCGGCTTGCGTCCAGTTCGTCCAGTTTGTGGTACCAAACGATCAAGATCTAGGATCCGGCGTCGGGGAGCTGCCTCCAGACGATTCCTACTAGTACTATAATAACCGATATCTCGTTTGACCCTACCAATCGCTACCTCCTTACCAACGTTGGACGTATTAAAACAATTACAGAAACTACCGAAAGCTAAGTTGTACTAGATAACTCAGAAATCTATGGCTATAGCTTGGAACAGGATAAGTCTTGGATTACTTGCAACGGCCAGAACGTACTCTGGTTACCACCGAATTACCGATCAGTTTGTTGTAATATCTAGGGACGGATGATATCCATCGGCTATACATCGGGACTAGTTTGGTTTATTAGCTTCTCACAAGACATATAGTTTACTCCAAATCATCCTTAATTCCTTTCTCTTTATTTCTTTTTCCTAGCGTGCCACCAGAAGGGTCTAGGAGGATAGGTAAATTTATAAGAATTTTATAAATTCTAGTACCTTCTGCTGTTATCAAGATGACGTATTTCATTATGAAGAAGCAAGACTATTCCATCCTTTGTATTATTGAAGCGTGCTTCAACTATGCAGAGGTGAATGACTGTCACAGTCTGGGGTGTCACTTCAGGGACCCACATTCACCGAAGCGGAGTTGAGGGACGGTTCGTCTACAGCCATAGGTTCGCGCAGTATTTCCCTACGATCTGATTAGCTACTTCGTGGCACGCATCTACAACTGGTCAGGGCGTTTTGCCAAGCCATGTTCTGATTGGCTACTTCATTGACAGTGCTTCTGACAGTCTGCGCCAGAACGCACTGGGTCCTGCCACAAATGGGATGAAATGCACGGTCCCATCTGCCAACGGCTGGCGGACCCGCTTGGCAAGCCACTGACAGCCCAGACCAGACTGCCAGACTGCCAGACCTCTGTCACCCGCACTGACCAACCGTTCGTCGCACACATCGCCATTCAACCTCCACCTTCAACCTCACCACCGTCATCGCGATTCTATCTCAACACCAACCTCACCGCTAAGAAATCGTTACACTTACCGCCAGATAAGCAGTCGCGACGACAACAAACGCGCATCACCAGCTGTGACTCACGGCAAGCGACGGGGTATAAGAATCGCGCCTCCCCCCATCTCTCGACTCCCAACTTCTCCCTCTTTTCTCTCAAGAATCTGATCTCGCCCATCTCTCAGATTGAACTTAGGTTGGTTCTCCCCCTCTCTCGCTTCTATATGGCACCTCTCTAACATCATCACCAGGTAGTACGACCGTGCGACCGTATGGGGGATTTCCTTTGTCATCTGGGGGTCCTGCATTTCTTTCCTTTCGTCATCCTTTCCTTTCGTCATCATGGATGTACCTACCAGAAACTGCAGAAAATGCCATCAAGATAAACCCATCGCCCAGTTTACCAACAAAAGAGATGCGACCAAGTTGGTGCAGATGTGTGAAGCATGTCGTGATGAAAGAGCTGAGGTATGTCTTCCTTTTCCTTCACCGTCACCGTCACCGTCACCATTCCGACCCCGTTCCCCTCGCCAGTCAACCGGTGTTGTCTGCTTAACGGTAAATCCTTCAAAAGCGTGAATCCTACCAGGAGTCCCAGTATGCCGCGTCGTTCCACCACCTGCGGGTGAATGGTGCCCTCGAGGGTTAAGATCCAGGCCGCGGGGGTTGCGGGTGCGACTCAGATAACATCGGTTGGCTGGCCTCGAACAACTAATATAACAACAGGCCCTCCGTCAAAGGGAAAGAAATGCCAGTGTACTCTCGCCTCCTCGCCCAGCACAGGCACCTCGGCCTCAACCAGATCCACGGGCATTTCAACCCAACATCCCCGAACGTGATGAAGATGACCCTCCCGAGCGACCACCGCAACGATTCCTCCCCATGGCAGGTCCCATGGCACCTCCCCCTGTACGTCCCGGCCTTCGTCCTCTAGCGCCTGCTCCGAGACAACAACCGGTACAACAGCCGGTACAACAGCCGGTACAGCAACCGGTACAGCAACCGGTACGAAGGATTATCGATGTCGATGCGTGGGTTCAGAATCGAGAACGTGTAATACGTTCAATCACGCCATTCTTCCCAGCTGGAAAGAATTCACAGGTAGGTTTGTCAATCAAGCGACATGACCACGGCTAACTTCGCTTGCAGGATTCCCCCGAGACCGCCAGAGCACGTCGCGACATCAACCAGATTCAGCGTGAACACCGTCGTCGCCGTCGTGACAATCAAGAAACTTCTATCACTCCTTCCCTCCAGACTCAGAGGAGACGAAATCTCGGCATCGATGATAACAACGACGGTCTCAACAATCAAGATCTCGACAATCATGATGACAACAACGATTTCAACAACCACGACGATGACCCTGATGTCGACCATTTCTTCTGCCCGGTATGTAATATCCCTCGTGGTATTGCTGACAGGCATATCGAGACTGGGTATTGCACATATTGCAGAGTGGGTGCACCGCATGGGAATACCGACCTTGAAAACAGGTTTTGCCTAGGCTGCCGTCGGGTATTTATGCGTGGTCTGTTTTACAATCTCGATGGCGATGAGTTCGAACGTTGCGATTTGTGTCGTATTAATGACGGCGATCCTACTCCTTCACCCTCTTTCCACCACAGTCCCAGGGGGCCGCCAACTCCTCGGCGGTTAGCACCTCGCCGTCCTCAAAGAAATCTCAATCAGCAACAAGATCTTGAGCAGCCAGCACCCCGCTCCCCTCCTCGACCACGAGAATTCCCTGGACTTCCCGGTGTTGACTTTGAGCGGGATCCACCATACAATGGCCCTGAAGACCTCCAAGGAATGGCCATCCCTCAAATCGACTTCGACAGGGTCAAGACATTTGAGGAAGCTGAGAGAGGTGACAGCATGGAAAAATGTTCACGATGTAAACAAAGGTGGTTCGATATGCGCATGGTTAACAACTATTGCCGTACATGTCACACCAAAGACGATCAAAAGGTCCCCGGTGATCCTGATTATTTCAGCGACGAAAATAACCTCGACTTTGGCCATGTTCCTGACTTCCTTCCAGCACTTAACCAAATCGAAGAACAACTTATCGCACGAATACATGTCTACGTTGATGTGTGGGTTGTCAAGGGTTCCCAGTACAAATATTCAGGTCACATCATCAACTTCCTTCGTGATGTTGGTCATGTCTACTACCAGTTACCGCTACTACCCCGCGATCTCGACATTGTCATTCTTCGCCCTCGCAGAGCTAGAGATGAGCCCCGTGTCGCCCGGCGCATTCGACAGGTCATGACAGTCAACCCTCACAAGATTCGTATCTGGCTCAACTATTTAAAAGAAGAGCACCCTGGATATCAGGATGTTGAGATTGTTGAAGGTCGATTTGAACAACTGGCGGCACTTCCCAACGGCAATGCATATGACGACTTGGTGGTTCACGAAATGAACATCGACCCCAATGATTTCCCAGCCGACGAGGATCTCAATCTCGATGAAGACGAAGATGAAGACGAAGATGAAGAGGAGGCTTTCAATCCTGAAGTTGCCGCTCTCCCCAACCTCATCGCCAATCAAGCAGATATGGAACAGCTTCGTCAGCAGCTGGGTGAAGCTCCGGGTGCCGGTCAAGCTCCGGGTGCCGGCGGTCAACCCGGAGATATACCAGTTCGACCCGCTCCCGGCCAACATCCCCAAGCTCAACCCTTCATTGAACCAGGCCCATTACGGAACACCCCTATTAGGGAATGGGATAGATGTCAGCGTATTCTATCACTGGCATTCCCAACCCTTTACCCCAATGGGAAAGCCGACTTTGTTGAGCCCCGTATACGATCGGTCGACTTCGATGAATACATTCAACATGCATTGAAATGGCACGATGGTCGATTTGCTCGACATTACCGATTCCCTTTCGTCGTGTTCAATACCCATATGCGCAAGCAGGCCAATGGAAAAAGCAGGTTCTTCGTACGATCCGGTCGCGGTGGTGCAAATGATATTCCCAGTGTTGAAGCATTACGGGAGGCCGTCGAATCCGATGCTCTAGAGGCACAGCATCTTTGCGACTCGGTCGTTAGATTTGCTCATTCTATAAAGGGTATACGGCCTTACTGGATGCGGAAAAGCCGTGAACTCCGTGCTCATGTCCAGGCATTGGGCATGCCGGCCATGTTCATGACGTTTAGTGCGGCCGACACTCATTGGGAAAGCCTTGCTCGGCATATGCCCAACTATAACGAGTGGAAGGCTGGCTCTGAACAGCTTCGACAGAGTATTGCACGGAAGAATTTGAAAGAAAACCCCCACACCGCCGCCTACCATATCCAAAGAAGGTTCGAATTATTCAGGAAGCATGTCTTGCTCCCCAAGTTCAAGATACAGGATTGGTGGTATCGCATTGAGTTTCAAGCACGAGGTAGTGGTCATTTCCACGGTATTTACTGGATTGACCATATCAATGCCCCTGATTTGGCCGATGAAGCTGTTCGCAAAGAATTTGCAGACCTATGGGGCATTCACGTTACTGCCCGCAACCCAGAACCAGCACGAGTCGCTCAACAAGGAGAAGGAGATCCTTTGGCTGTTAGGATTGGTAATGGTCTTGAAGAGGAAGGTATTTATCTACCCACCTTCGACCTCCTCTCTAAAATGGTCAACCGAATGCAACGACATGGCCGTTGTACCGACGACTATTGCCTTCGTGTTCAGCGGCTTAACCAGGGTGCTCATCAACCCGATGATCCAGTACTCAAAGTCTGTCGTTTTCACTTTCCCAGAAATCACCATCCAGAACCACACCTTACGCGCAGTCTCAACCCAAAGTATTGGTTATACGATGGGGAACGAAATGATGACCGCATGAACAACCACAACCGTACTGTTACCTTAGGATGGCGTGCTAATACGGATATTCAGCCATGTACCAGCCATGATCCCGTCGTCAACTACATCGCCAAATACCGTTCGAAGGCCGAGAAGCAGTCAAAGACTTTCAGAGAGATTGCTATGGAGATTGCCCCCAATATTGCATCTGACAACCACGTCGTTTCTTTTGCTGCAAAGATGATCAATTCGCTTATTGCTGAGCGAGACTGGTCTGCACAAGAAATCAGTCATCTCCTTCTTAACTTACCCCTCGATGAAAGCACTCGCAAGGTTATCGATGTGGACTGTCGTCATCCAGACAGGTTGCCTCCCCCAGGTGTGCTCATCAGAGAAGGCCAGCCGATTCAAACACAAAGTCAATACGTCAAATACCTATCACGTCCCAACAATCTTGAGAATATCAGTTACTTTAAGTGGCTTACTCGGTTTGATATCAAGACAAACCGACGTCTTGGAGATCGTGGTAAAAAGAGAGTTCTCAACTACTACCCCATCTTCAAATCTGACAACGATGCCCAGTTTGAAGACTGGTGCAGAGTTAAGCTAATGTTACATCATCCTCATCGTACTCAGTTGGATTTGTTCTCTGTTCGAAACCCTGATGGCCACCGTCAAGAGTTGGAGACATATTCTGATGCATATTTAACCTGCACAGAGGTCCATCACGGTGTTTACGATCACCCCTCATGATTACTACAGCAAACTTCCCGATGGCGAACCTGACGATGAGTTTGAACCCCCAGAAGAAGACGAGAGACGCAGGGAGCCATGGCAAGTGTTGGCTAGGGAGAGGCCTGGCAATGAGGGTGTTGATGATGACGGCAATTTCGGAATCCTTGGTCATAGACCCCAAGATGCCCTCTACGACTGGCTTCAGCATATGGATTACCAAGATTTTCTTGACGAACAACACAACTACTGGAGAAATAAGAAGGCTGACAACCGCGATTTGGTAAAAGATATTCCTGAAATTACTTCAACCGCCATTGACAACCTCAATCCAGCTCAAAGGGTTGTATTTGATCAGTTTGTTACTCATTATCAGTCTATTCTTGACTGCAATGATAATATTCAGCAACTCATGCGTATTCCACCCTTGCTTTTACAGGTTGATGGGCGTGGAGGCACTGGAAAGTCACATCTCATCCGGCTTCTGTCTTTCAAGCTAAAGCAGATGGCTGAATCCAGAAATAAGAGTGACCCTGTTATTCGGGGTGCTCCAACTGGAGTAGCGGCTAACAACATTGACGGCCAGACTCTACACTCCTTATTCAAGCTACCCATTTCTCCCAGGAACGTTAACCAGAATGGTCCAGAAGTTGCTATTGCAGCATTAGATGGCATCAATCTTACTCAACTCCAAGCTAAACTACGGCCATATCGATATTTCATTATTGACGAGAAGTCAATGCTGGGACTTCGAACACTTAACTTCGTCAACCAACGACTTCGACAGGCGTTTCCAGAATGCCAGACTCAACTGTTTGGGGGTAGGAGTGTTCTTCTGCTTGGTGATTTCTATCAACTACCCCCAGTCCGCCAGAAACCTCTCTTTCACGATCAAGAGATTCTCTCCGCTCTAGAACAAGGCGGTCGTAACTGTTACCATGCCTTCAACAAGACCGTTGAATTACAGCAGATTGTTCGCCAACAAGGGGATGATCAAGCAGGTTTCAGGAATGCACTCGAAGGGTTACGCAATAATAATCCTACTCGCCAGCACTGGGATTTATTACGTTCCCGGCTCAAGACCGCATTAACGGCTGAAGATGCCACCCGATTTGAGGGTGCTCTTCGTATCTACCCCAAACGAGATGATGTACGGTCTTATAACATTGAGCACTTAGAAGCACTGGAGCAACCCTGTCTCATGATGAAAGCTGAGCATGAAGGGGTTGGTGCTAAGGATGTGGATGCTGCCGAGGTCAATAACCTCCAAGTCGAATTATCGTTGATGATAGGCAGTAGGGTTATGCTTACTGAGAATCTCTGGACTGAGGTTGGCCTGGTTAACGGTGCATTGGGTACTGTCTTTGATGTTGCCTGGGATGCCAACTTCCCTGCCAGACAACAACAGATGTATGACGAAGAGAACTCAGAAGGCACCCCCTTTGTGATATTGGTTAAGATGGACCGGTATACTGGGCCCCAGTGCTTCCCAGAACGAGATCAACAGCGGTATCACAATGTGGTGCCTGTCTTCAAGATCACAAAAGACTTCCTGTCTCACAGGAACGCCCAGTGTAAAAGAACACAGTTCCCCTTCGTCATTGCATATGCCATTACGGTGCATAAATCACAGGGATGTACACTCAACACGGCTGTACTGGATATTTCGAAGCGAGACTTTCAAGCAGGGCTTACATATGTGGCTTGCTCTCGAGTAAAGACCATACAGGGCCTCATGTTCGACACGCTCTTCGACTTGAGTGCTCTACGAATAGCCTCTAACCGTGCCTTTCTTATGAGGCAAGCAGATGAGAGAAGGAGATTACCAGAGAAGCTGCCAGTCCCGGAAGTATAAACTAAACACCAAGACTCTGGGCACCCGGCATCACCACTTCCGTACCGGCCCGGCACACGGGACCCGGCATATTACCTCCAGGCAGTACACCCCAGCACACCCTAATACTGCAGTTTAGACAGTAATCGTATATATCCATGTAATAATAACATCCAGCATTTCACCCATGATTGAGATCCCTGCGTACAACCCGTGTTGGGTTTAGCCGGGTATTACGAAAAAGATTCGGATCCCACTTTGCTTACGTGATTAGGATCTAAAGCACGCTTCAATATCCAGCTGTGCATTGCTAGATTAGGAATCCAGCATCGCACTCGGTGGCAGGACTATTTTAATTCTTCTTGCTGTATAGTGCAATCTGAAAGCCTCTATTCGGTTACATGTAAAGCTACCGTAAAAGTGTCTACTGGGGGACCGCCATAACGA
The DNA here is from genome assembly GCA_033297205.1 of Pseudoneurospora amorphoporcata. Classification (NCBI taxonomy): domain Eukaryota; kingdom Fungi; phylum Ascomycota; class Sordariomycetes; order Sordariales; family Sordariaceae; genus Pseudoneurospora; species Pseudoneurospora amorphoporcata. The sequence goes on from MU859306.1 coordinate 11,462, forward strand.
AGGTACCCGAATATTTAGGGTGATCACTCAAAGCACCTGGCCAGGACAGTGACTTCGTATATAAATGATGGAAGGCAAGAAGCGAAGTAGCCAAGGTGAAGATGACGGTCAATTGAATCCTATGCTATCTACCCGCCAACACATTCCGGCCCTTCTGGGCCTTATCCTTTCCTCCTCTTCGGCTCACTGAATGAGGTACCTGGAGTGACCGCCTGCCCGAGGACTTCGACACCGTCATGACTGTGACAAGGGCTGTATTCAGGGCTTGGAACAGTAGTTCAATTCAGCTAATAAACTACTTTGGTCTCGAAAGCCTTGTTGATCTTCTCAACCTCCAGAAGAAGGTTGGGCTTCAAGGCCTTCTTATGCCAAAGGGAATCGGTACGTACTTGAGGTACGCATCACGCCTTGTCGCCTGAGGCTTCAAGACATCTGTCTAGCAGTCTGCATATGTGTGGATCTTCCTGAATGCCTTCATCCATTCTCCCTCTTCCTTTTGGCGCTGTCCTTCATCCGGGCGCCCTGCTTTTTGCTTGGTTGGCTGTGGTTGCTTCTGGGATGACTGTGGCCGAGGGTCTGACCGCGGGTCTGGCCGCGGGTCCGGCCGAGGGTCCGGCCGAGGTGGGTGTTGTGGCCGGAGGCCACTAAGCATCTTGAGGCTAATGCTAGGCGTTGAGGCTCTGTTGAGTCTTGCGATCCTAACTCCTAGACTGTGGGCAATGTCCGTGTGACACGAAGTGAGGTTGAGTCTCGCGGCCTGCGGCCGCCGGGCATTCATAAGGCTGATGCCAGGCGTTGAGGCTCTGCTAAGCCTTGGCAACCCTAACCCAAAACTGTGGGCAAATGTCCGTGTGACAATGACCAACAACACCGATAACACCAACAGCCATGTTCGGGTTCCTAACCCGCCGCCCTGGCTGGTCATCCTTCACGATCAGCTTGCGCTCGCCCATAACCAGATCCGAGGAATCGCCTTGGCTGTCGGTAATAAGCATACTCAGGAACTCACCACCCTCAAGGAACAATACGAAGTCCTGAGGAAGAACTACAACATCGTCACAACCCTCTGCGAAGCGGGATTCGAGGCCTCTCAAAACACCGTCGCCCGCCTCGAACAACAGGTCCAACAAGCCAGCTCTCGATTCGCCTCTGAAGTCTGGACTGCCATCGCTAAATACGGCAAGAAGGACGCGGAACGCCGAAAGGCCATCGACCAACTTCAGGAAAATTCCCGTCACCATCAAGAAGCCCTCGAAAACCTCAACGAGAAAAACGCCCGCCAACAATCTTTCCTGGGACAGGTCGAAACCTGGGCTACGGTCAAGGACTCCCAGATCAACGACATCTTCGACAAACTCGTCGACCCGAACCACGTGAGGGACCTCGAGGAACGAGTCGCTCAAATTGCGAGCCTCCAATAGAGCACCCAGAAGGCCATCCAAGAGGCCTTCGAACGAACCGATCAGAAGGCCCCCTACGCCGCTTCTGTCCTCCGAATTCTGGAACAACGCGCCGCCACCAAAGCGCCTAGTACCGCTCCCCGCTCCTCGCTCTACGAGTCTTCGATATGCAAGTCTTTGCACCCTAAAGGACAGAGCAATATCTTCCAATGAGCTTGCTGGACATGCTGTATCCACTGGTGACGTCGTTGGAAGTCTTGCCCTGTAGCGGAATAGTCCGGATATAGGCAGATGTAAGGCCGCAAGTCTCCAAAAACATGTTTTCTGCACAGCGAGTGATCAGCATGGAAAAGAACCTGAATAAGTTTAGCCTATTGGGTATTTCTCACCTCCATTCTGTCGTTGTCTTAACTGATATCACCCGGTAATAGAAGGGGCATTCGAATGGCCCTTGTTGTGCTTCGTCTGGCATTGAAGGCATCCTTGATCTAGATCAATTAGGAGCAGAGCTGGGAGTAAAAGAGCTCTCGGTTCGATGAGCCTTGGAACGGATGTCGCAGTTTTCAAAGCTAGAACCGTCTAGTTTGGATGTCTTCAGGTGTTGCGGAAGAGACGAGGCCACAGTACTGTCCGCTATTGTCTTTGTGTCATCGCATGGCGGCTCTATTCTCTCGTCGGGCAGTCCTTGCACAAGTTTCCGAGGACATTTCTTTTTAGAGGCGGGGCATTCTAGACCTAGAGACTTCAGGGCGCTAATCAATAAACTCGACTTGGGCGAGGGCCGTGGCTTTCTGTTACGGAGTCTACAGGGTTGGCAATAGCGGCCTGGTAGCTTGTACCACTTATGGGGCCGTGGCGCGGGTAGGGCTCAGCTTTTCAGCTTTTCCCGAATGTTACGAGCGATATGGTCACGAGAGATAAAGCTGAACACGTTGATTCCATGTCTATAGTAGAATCACAAGATAAAGAAGAAAAAGAGGGAAACGTGCAAAGGCGCGCCTGGCGCCCAGGGTTTCAACCCAGGGCCCAGATGGCCGGTGCACGCGGCACGACATCACGTGCACGTTCCGCCAGTGCCGTGACACCGAACATCGTTCGTTATGCGGTGTTATGGCTTCCAATCCTCCTCTGATCTTAACCCTCCATATACTAGCACAATTCTCAGTCGCGGCCGTACAAGCTCCTCTTCCAGTAGCTGAATTATGGAGTTCAACGAAAGCATTTCTTTGGCAGTATGAACAGCTGCTTTATGTCTTACTGTCAGTGCGATCGCCGCTTGGCGTCGGTTCCATGCGCCCACAGGTCCCAAAGGAAATGGAAAGTAAGGCATTAATGCATTGTCCGCTTAAGGACACTGGTTATCGCAACGGCTTGGTTGTTGACAGCAACTGGCAGCCTAGGCTCTACTGCAATTTACAGGTTCCATTCGGATTTACAGCCCTACCCGCGCCACGGCCCCATAAGTGGTGCAAGCTACACTATTGCCAATCCTGTAGACCCCGTGACAGAAAGCCACGACCCTCGCCTAAGTCGAGTTATGATTGGCGCCCTGAAGTCTCTGGGTTCAGAATGCCCGGCCTCTAGAAAAGAAATGTCCTTTGGGCTATTGGTGTAAGGGGTGCAGCACAGTTGACACAGATGCTGGCCAAAAGAATCAATAAGGTTCTACGAAGAGAGAAGGAGAGAAAAGGGGGCCCTCTGGGCAGTCTGGCCGGCTGTCCTAAAAAGAGAGGCGCGCGCACGCACAGGCCAGTGTTGCCTGCCGCGAGAGCAGAGCACTCGCCTGGCAAGACTGCCGGGCATTTCAGCCACGGGCACTAGCCCCATGACAATTGGCATGTAGTTGTAATACCGTTAGGAGGGTATTGTGAAGCATTAAGAAGATATCTTGAATGTGATTGATTGTATGTGTAAAGTGTGATGATTCTGGAAACAATCCAGAGAGGGGAGCTTGCGGCGGTTGAAGACCATATGCACGCAAGCTATCCTTATCTAATCTACAGGACCTACGCAAGTGGGGATGCGACCGAAGGGTCGGGTCAATTCAACTGAACCCGACCGGCTCCTGCCAAGGTGGGTGCCTCAGGCATCAGTAAACGATATGTAATGCCAGCGATACCGTTCCAGTATCAAGTTGGGAGGGAGCCGCCAGCCATCCTACGCCTGACATAGTAAAACAGAAACAGACTCAATACGACGCCTCATGCTCTACCATAGCCTTGAGAAAACATAGTGCTCTAGTTTCTTTTTATTTTGTCCTTGGGGGCAGGATAGAGGAATCTCCAGTATTTTTACAAACTCAATCCACTGATCGTCAACTGTATAGCATTCGCTGCCTCCAGGACAACACGATCATCCTCGAGTGCCTCATCTACGTCGCCTCACTCAAGACTTTCGTTCCCTAAAGCTACGATGTCTCAACGACTGCACAATACGGAGGGTTGGGAAGACGATAGGGGCCAAGAGCAGTCTAGCCCTGCACCTCTGCAATAAATCCCCGTTGCCACCGCTATGTCCGCTACCCGTATGCCCGCCTCCGGGCTCCCAGCCGCTCCAGCTACCGGTTCCGCTGATATAGAGACGTCCGCCGGTTATAAGATTTCGTGGAAACAACTCTTCAATAAACTTATCCACTTCTTCCTATCTGAATTGTTCTGCGTGGATAATAAAAGCCCGAAGCAGGTGGAAGTAGGCTCGCTTCTTTTCCCCTTACGACATTACAGAATAATGCTAATACCTGTAAAGAATCTGTATCATAACGTTCCCATGTCACGTGGCTATATTCGCTTACTTCAATTATTGCCGTCTGAAGACGAGGACGCTGCAATACACTGTCGGCTCTTCCCCGCCACATTGGATTCAAAAGGCACTCGTCCGTACGAGGCCTTATCCTACGTGTGGGGCTCCGAGGACAAGCCTTGTTCTATCTCTATAAACGGGTGCGACTTGGCCGTTGGAAAAAACCTTTATGTAGCGATGTTATATTTTCGAGATCACTTCATTGAACGAACTATATGGATAGATGCTATTTGCATTAAACAAGGAGATAACGAAGAAAAAGGACACCAAGTTCAATCTATGGCGAAGATTTATGCTAAAGCAAGTCGCGTAATTGTTTAGCTTGGAGAAGAGGCAGCCGGTAGCGACCAAGCGCTTGAAGAAATACGTATTGTAGCCGAGCTGTCTATAAGACGATTAGACGATAATATAGGAATCCTTATACTGCTTCAACGACCGTGGTTTCAGCGCATCTGGGTAAGAGAACCGATATTAAAGTATTATAACTAAGGAAACTAACAGATTAATGCAGGTGCTCCAGGAAATTGCCGCGGCTCGCCATATCCTAATCAAGTGTGGTTCTACTGAGGTTGACGGATCTGTATTCTGCTTAGGCCTAGACGCATTGAACTTGTTTAATGAAAGCACAGACTTGCAGGCTCGAATCCTTTCAGTAACCTACCTCATAAGGGGCGCAATCTTCCGGCCCAAATACGCGATTAGTCAGTCAGACAACTTTTCTCTTAATATACGCCCACTGGGTGAATTGATAGAGATGTACTATACCCGCGAAGCTACGAATCGTCGCGATAAAGTATATGCCTTACTCGGTATGAGCTTTGATAATCCAACCGTAGTAGGATTATTCGCCGACTACGATATTTCGTGGAAATAACTCTTTAACAAACTCATCTACTTCCTCTTACTTGAATTGGTCTCTGTAGACCTTTCAGACGATAAGGAGATTGTTGTCATTGAGGGCAAGGGCTGCATTCTTGGCGAAGTGTCCTCGGTCAAGAGAAATGCTACTTGGGAAGACAGACAAGATGTGGCTATTACTTGGAGGAATTGCCCCAGCTATATTTGCGTGAAGGAAGCATGGGTTTCTTGCTGGACTCTCCCGACTACGGTAAAATCCGTCCAAAAAGGAGATATCGTCTGCCTTTTTCAAGGAGCGACGAGACCCACGATCCTCAGGCCATACAACGATCATTGGACGGTTATAATAATTGCAGTTTCCCTAGCAGGCGATTTACAAGCTACGATTGGAGATATCAAGTGGTCAGAACTTTTACAATCGATAACAGTCTTTCCACACAATTTTCTACTTATCTGGGATTGGAATATAAATCTAGACAGGCAGCAAGATAAAAACAACCACGACTACTTTGCAAGCATTCCAGAGCATTCAAAGACCGGGTTGGAAGGTTGTCTAGATGCGGCGACTAGGATACGGAATGTCAGATTGGTATTATAAGAGGTGAAACAGTATGGAGTTGTAGTGAAGAATCTTCGGGAAGAAACGGCGGTTCTTGAGAGAGCATTGAGGAGCATGAGCACCCTAAAAAAGACTTGCTTAGGTCCCGAAGATTTAGAAAAGGAAGATGCAAAGGAAACAATGGTAAATCAACTTATTGAGGACAAGGACTAATGGACGCTTCTATGCTTGGCGGCAGGAAACGGGCATAAAACGGTCGTAAAATTGCTTCTCGATACTAGCAAGGTCAACTTGTATAGGGAGGAGCTATAGACGGCGCTGTGGCTTATAGAGTAAAAAGGCTATAAAGCGATTATTAAGATGCTTCTCGATATTAGTAAGGTTGACGTAGGTGCTAAGGATGAGAATGGACAGATAGCGCTGCATCGAGTGGCGATGATTGGGCATGAGGTAGTCGTTCAGCTACTTCTCGATATTGGCAAGGTTGATGCAGGTGCTCAGGATACGGCTGGACAGACAGCGCTGCATTCGGCGGCGTGGAATGGGCATCAGGCGGTTGTTAAGCTACTTCTCGATACTGGCAAGGTTGATGCAGATGTTAAGGATAAGGATGGACGGACAGCGTTGTATTGGGCGATAAGTAATGGGTATGAGGCGGTTGTTAAGTTACTTAGCCTTGCATCCTAAGAGGCAGGTTTGGAGGACAACTCTACTTCGAGTCAGCCTTTTACAATCTTTCCTCCTGCAAGAATTGATCTTGGTTTACTCCCTAATCTTTATTGTTTGGCTTGAAACAGGATAGTTCTTGGATTATTTGCAATGGCCAGAACGTATTTTGGCTGCTACCGAATTACCGACCGTCTAATGTAACTTCTAGGGACGGATGATATTTATTGGTAGCGTATTAGGACTGATTTGGTTTATTAGTTTCTCGTAAGATATATAATGTATTCTATGTTATTTTCAATTCCTGTCTCTCTATTTCTTTTTTCTAGCGTGCCACCAGAAGGGTCTGGGAGGAGAGGCAAATTAATAGGAATTTTGTAAATTCTGGTACCTTCTACTATTATTAAGATGCTGTATTCTATTATGAAGAAGCAAGACTATTCCATCCCTTGACTCTCCTTTTACAGGTGCCTGTGCGGTCCAAATGCCACGAGATTAGCCTGTGATTGCCCAGTTGTCACCGGGCTAGCCTATGACATTGTCGTACTGCACGTCCGCGTATACGGACTGGCATGTCTGGGCTCTCGCCTATATAGCCAGTCCTCTACATATATCCTCCTTTTCTCTCCTTTGAACAACAACGTATGTCTTACCATACCTCCAACGGTGCCCTCTCGCCCCGTAATACCAGTCCTGGCTAAGCTTGGTACAGTGGTAGAGGCCTCGATTCTCCTCGACTGGATAAGTGGTCTCTTCCTTGGTGATGCTTGGGTGAGCCAATACACTTGTAGTAGCGTTGCTACAGCTATATACGGCTTTGTACTACTGATATAGGTGCTGAAGGTACGTCAATGATTAGGTAGGTCGTTCGGAGGCTTTGGTCTCGTAGGATGTTGGTGAAGACTGGCTAGAGGCGGCGGACGCGGAGGAGTTTGATCCAGATCACGACGACGATAACGTGCCCGCGAGAAAGGGACACGACTGATAAGACGACACGTCGGTACGAGTAAGTGATGTGAGGAGGTGACGCGAGGATTTTGGGGTCTGCACTTACTTTATATGTATTCTAGCTTTCTGTGCATTTTGCACGACTCGGAACGAGTCTTTTTCTACCGGGGGGGTGATGATACAGTACTGGCGGATGGGTCCCGGTACGTGATGTCGTGCCGCGTGCACAGGCCACTTTAGCCTGGGTTGAAACCTTGGGCGCCAGGCGCGCCTTTGTACGTTTTCCTCTTTTATTCTTTATCTTGCGATTCTACTATAGACTTGGAATTAACGTGTTTAGCTTTGTCTTTCGTTACCACGTCGCTCGTGATATTGCCTGCCACCCCCACCGAATTCAGCGGACATTGGTGTCAGTTACGTGTTACGGCGATAGTAGACTACCTACATCGACCAGGTGGTTGAGGAACTCTAACCCTAGTGCTGGCTCAGCCAGCACTAGGGTTAGGGTTCTGACCGCCATATTTAGAAATACAGCTCCCCACAATTACTATCGGCTATATTTCCGCACCTCTCGAAGGATTAATTAATTAAAGAGATGCGAGAAAAGAACGAGCAAACGCTATTTCTTAGCCTAGAACGGGAATTTGTTCTAACTTTTCTCTTATGCCTACGTATGAAACGAGTTAGAAGAGGAATCTTCAACACCTTATAGAGCACTCGACAGTGTAATAAACGGACTATCGGCTTCCGAAGCGAACGTCCGAGTTGTCGGAGTTGGATTTATTCTACTAGAAAGTGACTATAACTAAGCACATCCTTAGCATCTTTTCATTAAGCGATTCTATAAATTAATTGCGTTTACGATGATATTAATGGCACCTATTGTACAAGATTTACAGTGTTAATTTACGTGTTTAGGATCTGAGTCCCGCTATCTGTACTACGGCGGACTTGATTAAGAATAAAAACTAGTAGAAAAAAATAATAATACAGGTACAGTTGATACTACTTATTTTGAACGCAATGTCCAGCCTTATGAGACTACTCTATATACTATCTTCGGGTTGAATGGGTGTCAGAAACTTAATGAGGTTTTCGTTGGGTAGGTTTTGCAGTTCACTAAGTTGTCTCCTTTGGAACAATCTTTCTCTGAACTCTCCTTTATCCCAAACAGAGAGTAGAAATTTATTGCCCACTTCACTCAACAACATTAAGCTTTCATACCGAGCAATGGTGGCACGGAAGGTCTCGAGGTCTTTGTTCGAAAACCTCGTCAAAGCTCTAAAACCACACACATTACCAAGAGAGGGTGTCTGCAAGTTGTGTTAAGGAAAGGCATCCTCTCCAGCTCACGCCTGATGATTTGACTGGACTACAGTTTGGCGTATCTCATTCATCTAGACAGACGTCTTGCCCGTTTTTCGCAATAGGAATGACAACATCATTGCCCTCTGTTGGATCTGGATAGATGTAACGTACAACTCCGTGCCTAGTGCCAGCTATCATCTTCTCTACTTTTTAATTAAAAACAAACCAAAGATACAGTGGAAACAAGAAGAAGGTGCAAAATTAGGCAAAGCATACGTGCGAGAGCCTCAGATGTGTGTGCCCGTAGTCGCAGCCCATATCACAGGATTAGGCCTGTGATATGCCCACCCTGCACTGCCTCTTAGATGTGCCATGCCCATCGTCATGGCACGGTCACGTGCAGGGTTATGGCTCAGTGCCCGTGGTCTTTGTGGCAATCTGGGATTGCTGGGCTGGCGCTTCAGGTGTAACCGTGACAGTGGAAGGGGCACTTGCAGGAATGGGAGATTTTTTGTCCGCATCCGTGTCCGCTAAGGAGAGCCTGGCGTAGTATTGAGCTAGAAAGTCCTTTTCGGATTGCGGATGAGACAGGTGAACGGAGTTAGTATGATCCATTGAGGCTGGTGTAGAATCTAGGTCTCTTGGATGTCGTATATATGGCTTCGTTTCCAAAATGTCAAAGAATCTGTCGACTATAGGTACGTGATCGGGATTGAATTCGGGTCCAAAAGTCGGAAGAGGAGAACGAATGTGCGTGGAGTGGTGTGATGTCCGTTCCTATGAGAGTCTTGAAGAGTTAATGACATGTCCAAGTCTGATGATATAAGGATAGGACGTAAATGCGTGAATAAGGTAAACAAAAATCGGGGGATGTCCTCAACTTTTATCTTGAAATACAATCCGTGAAGAAACTCTCTTCACCTATCGCTCCATCTTAGATGAAGTACGACGTCTTCGACTATGGTGGATTGGCATGTAAAAAGCCCTTTCGGTTATTTATACCGTGCCACTGCTATCATCTGCGGCGGTTGTTATGCAGACGCTGCAGATATTGGATGGTTGCGCTGTCGGGAGAGACATGAAGAACAAGTTGCATTGGCGCTGAAATAATTTGGGATATGGATTTGACGATAAGCATCCTGCTGCCTTGTCTGGATGATCTGGGTTTCTCTCTCCTTTCTTTTTCATTCGGAAGACACCTTCTCCGGCGACTTACCCGGCAATCACCTGTGACCAGCTCGGGGAAGGCTCTCGATTTGGAACGCTGATTGGCCTCAAACTGGTCTTCATTTGTAGTCACTGACAATGACCAGGGTTTATTACGCCACGAAAGCCTCTTTTCTATCTCTCTCCGTCTATTCTTATGCCTCTATCCGCAACCCCCTATCTTCTTCCCCCCTCTTCCTCCTTCTTCCTCCCTCTTCCTCCCTCTTCCTCCCTCTTCCTCTAACTTGCTCTTCCTCTCTCTATCTTGTCAACGAGGCAGACAGGCTCGTATTCTGCCTTGCCTGACGAACTTGCACAAATACTAGACATTTAGCTAATACCCACCTCCCTCCTCTAGGCAGCAGCCGCTCAGTGTTACGACGCTTATCATAGTTGTGAGGACTTCCGTGCGAGATACCAGGGGAAATTTGGCCGCACGCCATACGTTTCCCCCCAAAAAGGCAACCAGAGGGTTCACTTCGGGTAGCGTTTGTTTTCATATCAAGGCTTCCAGCCTCGCTTCGAGCCAAGCCCCATGCAGCTCTCTCGGCCAATCGACTCGTCTACAAAGGTGTTGGCGGCTGCACCGGCAGTGTGTGGCAAGCCAACCACCATGGTTATGACATGCCAGGATGGAAGGGAAGAGGTAGGCTGATGCAGGCAGATGAAGAAGGTAGGTTAAGGCAGGTACATGAAGGAGGTCCATTGTGATCAGTTTGTCGTAGTGGATCACCAAACCGTGATCCAACAAGACAAGAGCGAGAGATTCCCTTGCCACGCTCTCATCTGCATACACATAACTGGGCCGAGAAGTACTAGGAACCAATTAGGAATGGTCTTCTGACCGAGTGCAATCTTGGTGTTACCCGTGTAAAAGATCTAGCGGCAGTGTCAGGACGGTCAACTTTTCTCGTAATCCGCCCAATTATATTCATCCTTTTAGCGCCGCCTCCCCACTCACCGTAATGCCTCCGTCCGAACGATATGGATATGGGAGCTGGTGGTTCAGTTTTTTGACCCTACCACGTGATTAAAAGACCCGTTTCCTGTCCTTCCCGCTCCCATAGATAAGAGCACTGAGGGGTGGCTTATCTATGGGAGCAGTTTTTGACAGGGGTTTGGATAACTCAGCTACACCTCTGAAATATAAATGTTAGGGCGAGTACGTCGATCATACAGAAAGTAGGGGAACAGAGGTAAGCGACTGGGCACTTTTCTGTAAGTGCCACGCTGTGGCAGAAGTCAAAAATTAACCTTTCATACGCCGGCAGAGGTGTAGAAACCCCGGCGTTTCCAGAAGCGTTTTCATCCCATCACTCACGCCAAGCTCACCAAATATACCGTTTCCACCTACTCGCGCCAAGCGCGGCTAAGGCTATAAGGGCAGGCTAGCACATTGAACGTTAATTCTAAATTAGGCTTCGATACCATGGTTCTATGGGAGCACACGGTGACTAGGTGTCTCGTTTTTTACAAGCTTCCCAGGTAAACTTACTAAGTTGGATTGGACGTTTGTACCTGTTGTGCCCATTCAGCACCGTCGCACACTCCGGTGAAGCTGCATCTTTCAACCTCAGCGCATCGACAGCCGATACAAACCAGTTATGTGTGTGCAGATGCGAGCGTGGCAAGGGAATCTCTCGCTCTTATCTTGTTGGATCACGGTTTGGTAATTTTATAAATCACAATAACCTCCATCATATACCTGCCTTAACCTACCTTTTTCATCTGCCTGCATTAGCCTACCTCTTCCCTTCCATCCTGGCATGTCATAAACATGGTGGTTGGCTTGCAACACGCTGCCGGCGCAGCCGCCAACACCTTTGTAGACGAGTCGATTGGCGGAGAGAGCTGCATGCCAGGGCTGCGAAACAAGGTGACGGCGGCGTTGAGAGCAACAAGCCAACCACAGCTCTAGGATCAGAAGCCGGCAGCTAGGGTGGGATGGCTTTAAGCCTGGGTTGGGCTGTGGACGATGGCCTGAAAATGAAGCCTCATCGATTGACAACTGTCGAGGTGTTTGGTCAATTGAGTGCCCACCCGCCGACCGCCTGAACTTGGGACATGGTCAAACCAAACCGCAGACCAGATGACCACAGTGAGGCCGGGTTCCATTGCCGCGTATTTTGGAGCTGACCTTTTCTCCAGAGCGGGAAGGCGAAGACAAGTGGAATGGTTTGAGGTTGTGTTGTGAGTGTTTGACGTGTGCAGTCTCGATGACCAGAGACACTGAAAGCTCTGAAAAGTGAGGGCATTGTTTCCCAGAAATCATTGGCCCCCGCAACCCGAACCATTTTGTCATGGACCATCCACATTGCGGCCCGTTCCTCCATTTCCCACCATCCTCAACGTGGACTCCTGGCTTCCATGCCATGATTTGATGACTACCCGGGCGGTTAACCATTCATTTGGGTCTGCCACCGTTCGAATGATCCTCTTCTTTGGCTTCATAGCCACCATGGACTGGGTGCACTATGGCACTCACACGCCCAAGCAGGCCATTTATCACCAGTCCTTATTCCCGTCACCTCGGAATTCCGCTAGTAGGGGTAGAATGTAGGTTTTTTTGGGCGATGCCTCGATTCACCGTATGATCTCCCCTCGCCTATGCCAGAAACCATAAGCTAACTGCTCTAGACTATTTCACAGTTACCAATGAAATGTCGATATCACCTTGGAGGTATATTGTGGCTCGGCGTGTTGTGGGGGCAGGCGTCGCATTCAGCTTTCCCCGAAAGGATATCTTCACACTACCAATGGCACATGCGATTGGTGGCCGACCCACGCCAGGCTGGGAATTTGGGCATTAATAGGTAGTGTCCATTGGGCATCTTGACACCTAGGCTGATCTGGAAGGCCAGGCGTCAACAGCTGATGCCGCAAATTTGCACATTTCGCTAGCACATCCGCCATCCCACAGTTTTGAGACCACCTTTGGTTGGGGATGAGTCTTCTGAGCTGCAAACCAAAGTTTGGGGACACTACACCTTTGAGATTTTGGTCGGCTAACCAGTTGGTCAATACTCATCTTTTCGTTCCGTTCTGTCAACCCCTCGCTTTCTCCCTGAACATTGCAAGACGATCAACTCCTTAAATCCCACACGCTTGATCTTGTAAGCAAGTATTATACACATCCCGAAGCCCAATCCCTGCGACATGAAAAGGCCCTGGTCTATCTACAATTCTGGTTCGGGTTTCTCCAATGCCAATACCGGCCCGGGGGTTCAGTATAATAACAACGCCGCCGGGCCTCAATACAACAACTGCAACTTCCATGGATGTAGGTTTCCATTACGGGTGGTGACGGTATAGGCTTGTGCTAACATCCAACAGCTCCTTGCTCTGTAACTGATCAAGAACGTGAGAAGCAAGGTCAGTACACTGATTCCTCACCACGTCTTCATCAAGACTGACCGGGACGCCATGCAATGTCAGAGAAGGACCAGGAATGCCTGAAGCACTTGCGCCTTACCGATCCTCGCGATGATAAAGTCCGCATCGAACGGACCAAAGGCGGCCTTTTGCAGGACTCATATCGTTGGGTCCTCAATAACGCTGACTTTCAACAATGGCGTGACGACTCACAGCACCGACTGCTCTGGATCAAGGGCGACCCCGGCAAAGGGAAGACTATGTTGCTGTGCGGCATCATCAATGAGCTGGATCAAGGCAATACTGCCAACGCGCGCCATTGCAATGTGGCCTACTTCTTCTGCCAAGCTACCGACTCTCGCATCAATAATGTAACCGCCGTACTGCGCGGCCTAATCTACCTACTTAGTGACCAGCAGCCATCTATCCTCTTATACGTACGTAGTGAGTACGACCGTGTAGGCGAAGGCCTCTACAAAGATGCAAATACGTGGGACGCCTTATCGAGAATCTTCACCAACATCCTACGAGACCCAAGCCTCCGAACGACCTACTTAGTCATTGACGCGCTTGACGAGTGCGTTAAAACAGACCTGCCACAGCTTCTCGACTTAATTGCTCAGCAATCATCATCTGGATGTCGAGTTAAGTGGATCGTCTCAAGCCGTAATTGGCCGCAAATTGAGGAAGGGTTAGAGAAAGCCGCAGATAAAGTGGTCTCCCTGGAGCTAAATGCGGAATCCGTCGCAGCGGCTGTCAATACATTTATCCTACACAAGGTGGATGACCTAGCAAGGCGGAAGAAGTATGATCCAAGGACAAAAAAGACCGTTCAGGACTACCTGTGCTCCAACGCGCAAGATACGTTCCTCTGGGTGGCGTTGGTCTGCCAAGTACTTGCAGGCCCGGAGGTTAAGAAATGGCGTACCAAAGAAATGCTACGCAAATTTCCGTCCGGGCTGGATTCCCTATATACGCGGATGATGGAGCAGATTATTCAGTCCGATGATGCGGATCTGTGCAGGCAAATTCTTGCCGTCTCCTCTATCGTTCGCCGACCCATCAGCCTTCAAGAACTAACCACTCTCGTCGAGATGTCAGACGATATCTCATATGATCCGCAGTCTCTGGAAGAGCTTATAGGGCTTTGCGGCTCGTTTTTGACTCTTCGAGACCAGACTGTTTATTTTGTCCATCAATCAGCCAAGGACTTTCTACTTGGCAATGCCTCTGATAAAGCTGGTAACCAAGCTTCTTAGGAGACGTTCAAGTGGATTCTTCCTTCTGGGAAAGAAGATGTGAATTATACCATCTTCTCAAGGTCACTTGATGCCATGTCTACAACACTGCGACGCGACATATATGGCTTAAGGGCACCGGGATTTCCGAGTGACAAGGTCCAAGTACCGAATCCGGACCCGCTAGCGACGGTGCGGTACTCGTGCGTCTACTGGGTTGATCACTTGTGTGACTCGGTTTCTGGCACGAATACAAAACGGTATGATCCTCTATGGGATGAGAAGGGTGTCTATAAATTTCTTGAGACGAAGTACCTTTACTGGCTGGAAGCTCTAAGTCTACTCCAAGCTATGCCTGCGGGCGTTGTTGCTATTAGAAAGCTCGAGGGCCTGCTAGTAAGTACAAGTCTAACTCCGCACTAGGAACTTGGTCTAACTAAAGATATAGGGAGGCAATTATCAGTGGCAGTTAACAAAACTTATTCGGGATGCTCACCGATTTATTCTATCTTATCGATAGATAATAGAGCAAGCTCCACTTCAAGCATACATCTCAGCGCTTGTATTTGCTCCAAGCGGTAGCTTGATAAAGAGGAATTTCAGCACAGAAGAACCTGAATGGATTCTAACTAAGCCGGCTGTAGAATTGGATTGGAATGCATGCCTCCAGACCCTAGAAGGCCATAGCAGCTCCGTTACCTCCGTGGCCTTCTCGCCTGATGGCCAGCGGCTTGCGTCCGGTTCGAGGGACAAAACGATCAAGATCTGGGATCCGGCGTCGGGGAGCTGCCTCCAGACCCTAGAAGGCCCTCGCAACTCTGTTTTTTCTGTGGCCTTCTCGCCTGATGGCCAGCGGCTTGCGTCCGGTTCGTATGATAGAACGATCAAGATCTGGGATCTAGTGTCAGGGAGCTGCCTCCAGACCCTAGAAGGCCATAGCCGGGACGTCCGCTCAGTGGCCTTCTCGCCTGATGGCCAGCGGCTTGCGTCCGGTTCGTCGGACAAGACGATCAAGATCTGGGATCCAGCGTTGGGGAGCTGCCTCCAGACTATAAAAGACCATAGCGGCGCCGTTTACTCAGTGGCCTTCTCGCCTAATGGTCAGCGGCTTGCGTCCGGTTCGTCGGACAAGACGATCAAGATCTGGGATCCGGCGTCGGGGAGCTGCCTCCAGACCCGAGAAGGCCATAGCCGGGGCGTTCGCTCAGTGGCATTCTCGCCTGACGGCCAGCGGCTTGCGTCCGGTTCGGCGGATAGGACGATCAACATCTGGGATCTAGCGTCAGGGAGCTGCCTCCAGACCCTAAAAGGCCATAGCCGGGGCGTTTGCTCAGTAGCATTCTCGCCTAATAGCCAGCGGCTTACGTCCGGTTCGTTGAATAGGACGATCAACATCTGGGATCTAGCGTCAAGGAGCTGCCTCCAGACCCTAAAAGGCCATAGCAACGCCGTTGGCTCAGTGGCCTTCTCGCCTGATGGCCAGCGGCTTGCATCCGGTTCGTCGGATAATACGGTCAAGATCTGGGATCCAGCGTCGGGGAGCTACCTACAGACCCTAGAAGGCCATAGGCGCTACGTTCACTCAATGGCATTCTCGCCTGATGGTCAGCGGCTTGCGTCTGGTTCGTCGGACAAGACGATCAAGATCTGGGATCCAGCATTAGGGAACTGCCTCCAGACCCTAAAAGGCCATAAGTGCTCCGTTAAATCAGTAGCATTCTCGCCTGATAGCCAGCGGCTTGCGTCCGGTTCGTCGGATAGGACGATCAAGATCTGGGATCTAGTATCGGGGAGCTGCCTCCAAACGATTATTATTAGTACTATGATGACCGATATATCATTTGACCATACTAATCGCTACCTACGTACCAACGTTGGACGTATTAAAATAGATACAGAACCGATCGAAAGCCAAGTTTTACTAGATAATCCAGAGAGCTATGGCTATGGCTTGGAAAAGAATAGTTCTTGGATTACTTGCAACGGCCAGAATGTACTCTGGCTGCCACTGAATTACCGACCGTTTACGTGGGACCTCCAGGGACGGATGATATCCATCAGCAGCGTATCAGGACTGGTTTGGTTTATTAGCTTCTCGCAAGACATATAATGTATTCCATGTCTTTCTCAATTTCTTTCTCTCTATCTTATATTTGTGACGGCGCGGCTCAGCCGCTGGTCAGCATTGCTCCCATAGCTGCATGGTTCTTGGCAGCGCACAGTATATCGTTTGCGCCGCAGCCATCCTTTGTATTCTAGTTCTTCCTTTTCCTCATCTTTCGATCTTCATATAATAGTAGGGTGATTATCGCTTTGTCGCATTCCTTTCCCACTGTTCGCCGTGACAATCGAAAGATCAAACAAACTTATTGGGGACGATTTAAAACATCTTACCTTTTTTCCAGAAGATTGATCGCGCGCGACAAGACAATTGCCCGCACCCTACGATAAGAACGTCGACCCAGACTCAGACTTGAAGAATTTGAAGATTTGAACCCCAGACACCAAGATGGCGCGCGACCCTAAGGAAGCCGCCCAGACAAAGGCGCAAGCCATCCAGGAAGTTACCTTTGACTTCGCTAAGTTGAACTAGGAAGACCCTGTCGCGAAGACCCATTTGAGCCGTAGGTCTATCGACTAACGCCACGTCTCAACCATCCATAAAACCCAAACTGCGACTCTGGAGGCGGCCGAAGAAGCTAGAGACGATGAGGTGGCTGACAACGCTACTTTCGAGTACTACGTTGAGAATGTGCTCCCCCAAGTTCAAAGCCTTCACTTCCCAGACACGAAGGACGACATGCTCGAGGACTTGCAAGCTAAGATCCAAGAGATGGCCGCCCGGTACACCTCCAGCAGTAAGGGACCTTACTTCCCCTTCCAGCCCTTCTTCGACATGGGAGCAGACCGCGTTCGCTTCAATAACTTAATAGGATACAATGACTTCGTCTTGGAGGTTTAGGAATATCCCAAGGTTATATTTATAGAGATGAAGGCCCGCGCTCTTGCTATGCTGGCCTATAAAGAACAACAAGAAGAGATCTTCGTCATTGCGAATCGTCTGGACCGCACTATGGCCGACCTGCACGACTAGATTATGCACTTCAAAGAGCTCTATACTAGGGCTCACGAGAAGTCGGACAAGACTAGACTTCGTACTACCATCGAGAACGACGAGGATGACCGCAGTAACGAACGCACTGCCCATCCTGAGGGTGTGGAAGCGGCCATCGACAGAGCCAACCGCGAAAAAGCCCGCCGCTTACGCGACTAAAATATCGAGCCTGCCTTTGAGGAAGAGGACGACGCGACCGACCGGACCCGATCTCAACGCGAGATGGTAGAGGATTTGCTGGCTACCCTCGCTACCAAAGAGAACGAGCTGGCCAAGGCTAAGAGGGAAATCGACTCCCTAAACCAGACCGTCGTTGACGTCGTTCGCGACCCCAGCCGTCGTAGTGCTACTCCCGGTTCGACCTCTGTTACTTCGGCTGGAGGTAAATCCTCCCGGATTTCTAACCCGCCTATATTTTACGCGGACAAGTCCAAGGATATGGTCACTTTCGAGGTCTGGTACCGCTCCGTAGCTAATAATTTGGGGCATTTTTCCTAAGTTTTTGTTCTAGAAAAGGGGTTATTAGAAGCAGGGAGGTCCAATTAGATAGGGGTAGATCGGCCTGACTTGTCTCCGGGATCCGATGAAGGTGGCTAGGACAAGGACATTCGGAGGATAAAAGAAAGAAAAAGGTAACTTAAACCAGACATTCTTTGCTAGCCGGAACACATTTAAGCTTCGCCCCAAAAAAGACCTTATTAAGTTTTCCCCTCGTAAACCCCTTTGCCTTATGAACTGACCACCAGATCTGCTCCTCGCTGTGAGGAAAACTAACTTAGAGGGCGAAGCTTCGCTTCCCCTCTCCCTAGTAGTTGAATGGCTGCTGTCTAGTAAACATTATCTTCGTTCCTTATTGGAGTCCTAACAAAACTATTTTGACCAATAGATCTACTCCTTATTATAAGTTATTTGGTGATGGGCTGCCCTATTCTAGTTTTGAGTATTGTTTTGCTCTATTTCACTAACAAGTTGAAAGTCAATGCCGACTACTTTGCCAACGACAAAGCCAGACAAGCTTACATCGAGAATCGCCTTACTAGTTATACGGCCAAAGACTTGCAACCCTACCTGCGCGACACCTATCCGAACTAGATTATAACGTCCAAAGACTTGATGGCATATTTCAAGCGTTAATACGACAACCCGAATACGGCTCGTCAAGTTATGGAGGATTTTGAGAAGCTGCGTATGTATTAAGAAGACTTTTATATCTTCAAGAACAAATTCGTGCGTCTGGCTAGCGAGTGTGTGACGAACGGCAGTCTGATCTGCCTAAATGGGATAGCTGAAGGTGAAGACTATTAGAAGACGTTCGGTGAAGCCAAAAGGTTTATAACAAGTATAGTGGCGTCATACTAGTCTCAATGATGGTGATCTGTTGACTACTGCAGAACTATCTAACAATCTGAGTTCTCCAGTCGTCCTTTTATACCTTGGTGCCTTCTAGTTACATGCGTCTGGCTCATTGGTCGTAGCTTGGCTCATGAGCTTCTTCCTGGCTCATGAGCTCCTTTCTGGCTCATGAGCTCCTTTTTGGCTTATGAGCTCCTTTCTGGCTCATGAGCTCCTTTCTGGCTCATGAGCCCCAAGTTGGCTCATGAGCCTGTCTTGGCAGTTATGAGCCCTCCTTGCCTGATCCTGGCTCTTACCCCTGATATCACAGGATTATCCTGTGATATGCCCACCCTGCACCGACTCTTGATGTGCCATGCCTATTGTCATGGCACGGTCACGTGTAGGGTCATGTGCGCGCACGAACTGGCCTTCCAGGGCTCTCGCTCCGTATACACCCTTCCTTTCCTTTCCTTGCATAATAACGCATATCTATAGTTCGGTAGGCCCGTGTCATCACTTAAGTTCGTAACAGAGTGCCAATTGGCCCAGTCCCAATGGAAGGAGGCTTTTCACCGCCGTCTTTCCCCGGAGCTCCAAGTGGGAATGGCTCTCTATGCTACGCTGGACGTAGTCGACTTTGATGGCTACGTGAGGACCGCGGAGCAAGTCGCGTATACCTAAAAGGTAGCCAAGCGGTCTACCACCTCGAATAACTCCTCTGCCAGTGCTAGGGGAAGGAACAACACAAGAGGATAGAGAGGAAGAGGCTCCTCATCGACTGGAGGTAATTCTAACTCGTTCAACCAAAAAACGCCCAACAAGGAAGAGATTAACGAGATATATTAGAAGGGTATGTGCTTCATCTATAAGTAGCGAGGCCATCGCATCTTCCTCCTACAATAAAAAGTCTTGGCGCTAAGTGTTAGTCTTAACGCTTGGTTGCCTATAGAATTCTTAATACTACCCAAATCGCCGTTTTTATAGTCGATATCTCAATAACCGCAACGACGAAATGTCTACGCCTTCGCCCTCTGGGGCCTCCAAACCACCGCCGCCGGCCATAATACCGGTTGCTCCTTTGCTGGACATCTTTTATATCCCGCCCCCGCCCTCTACGACGGCGCAGTCGGCCAAAGGAGCCCGGATTGCGGACGAGGAAGTCCGTTATACCCACACCACTACTATAACCATCACCACTAGACCTATCTCGTCTATCGCCGAGACCTTCATCTCTGAAGCTCTCGCAAAAGCGGAAGTCTACCGCTCCTTTGCCACTCTCCTCGACTCTGAGCTCGCCCGCTTCTCCGTCATCTCACCTGCCTACGCCCGCGAGGCCAAATACCTCGCACGGACTATAACCGCCGCCCTACAAAAAAGCTCTACATCCCTAACCCTGTCTACCCTAGACACTACCGCCCCAATAGGTAAAGGACCCGTTACATTCGCAGAAATAGCCGCTAAGGGCACAAACTCCGCCTCGGCCTCCCGCTCTACTCCCCGCTCCAGCCCTATCCGCAAGGCTGCCCCGCCTCCTATACCCTAGAGTGACGGCCGTGTTACGAACTTGAGCGACGCAGGGGTCGCCTAAATCTACGGGACCCGACAGCCCCGCTCAAGGAAGCTAGTGTAACCCTCAGAAACCAGGAAAGGCACCCAAGCATGCACGAGCTCACAGGATGCACGGTGCTCACGGTGAGCAAGTGCTCACCAGTGAGCGGAACACCATCGTGAGCAGACACTCCCAGGCTAGGGACTCAGGGAAAGGCATGAAGTATAAAGGAACGACTGGAGAACTCAGATTGTCAGATAGTTCGACAGTAGTCAATTGATCTTTATCACCGAGACACGTATAACGCTACCATACTTGTTGTGAACCTTTTGGCTTCACCGAACAACACTAATAGTCTTTATCTTCAGCTATCCCACTTAGGCAGATCAGGCTGCCGTTCGTCACAACTGGACGCCACAGAGCGTACCAGCGCATTGCACTTATCTTTGTACACTAGATTCACTGATGTGGCACGTCTTATACCCTACGGGAGGCGGAAGTAGACGTTAAAAATAACAACAACAAAAACAACACAAAAAAAGCCAATAGATGTTATCCGTCCCTAAACATCACATTTAGACAGTCGATAATTTGGTGGCAGCCAAAGTACGTTCTGGCCGTTGCAAGTAATCCAAGACCTATCCTATCCTAAGTCATAGCTATGGCTCTCTAGATTACCTAGTACAACTTGGCTTTCAGTGGTTTCTATAACTATTTTAATACGTCCAACGTTGGTATGGAGGTAGCGATTAGTAGGGTCAAACGAGATATGGGTCATTATAGTACTAGTAGGAATCGTCTGAAGGCAGCTCTCCGACGCCGGATCCTAGATCTTAATAGTGTTGTCCTACGAACCGGACGCAAGCCGCTGGCCATCAGGCAAGAATGCTATTGAGGTAACGTGCCTGCTATAGCCTTTTAGGGTTTGGAGGCAGCTCCCCGACGCTGGGTCCTAGATCTTGATGGTGTTGTCCCCCGAACTGGACGTAAGCCGCTAGCCATTAGGCAAGAATGCCACTAAGGTAATGGGGCGGACTCCTTACGGCACTTGTCTACTTAAAGCCTCCCGAACCTTACCCTTCTTTATCCAAACAGAACCTCTTTCCCTCCAACCACCTCACAACTTTCACAAACGTATCAACTATTTTAGATTAGCCTTGTCCTTTCCAAACCTAAAGTGAAGCCCCTTCCGGCTCCGATCCAACCGAGTGCCTCCCCTAGAACCATGGTGTCTATCGACGCTTATAGAAAAAAAGGGAAAGCTACAATATATATTCTTCCCTACATCCACCCCACATTTATCGTACGCCTTACTAAGTATATAGGATGTTCAAATCACTAACAGGAATAGGTGCGATTCTCACCAAATCTGTTACGGTTCTGCACACCCCATTAATGAAACCATTCACCAGTAATGCCAAGGAAATCAGATCAAAAGCAGGTGAGATGATTGGACCGTTGACCTCGATAAAGGACAGCCAGATCCCACCTTTGAAATCTGACAGGTTATGCGGGAAGCGGAACTTAGGCAGCTGCAGAGTCGATTTGGAGCACTAATTAGCCTCAAACTGGTCTTCGTTCGTAGTCACTGACAAGGACCAGGGTTTATTACGCCACGAAAGCCTCTTTTCTGTCTCTCTCCGTCTATTCTTATGCCTCTATCTGTCTCCTTCGAGCTCCTAAAGATTAGAAGAGATAAGAGGGCAACCCCTGACGGCATCTGTTCGCTCAAAACCTCTCGAACCTTACCCTTGCTTCCCCTGCCTTCAACCCCCTATCTTCTTCCTCCCTCTTCCTCCCTCTTCCTCTAACTTGGTCTTCCTCTAACTTGGTCTTCATCTCTCTATCTTCCTTCATTTATTCTTATGGCACCTCGTCAGCTGGCTTGTATGTACAAACTGCGGGATCGAATCAATCAACTGAGTTCAATCCCAACTAGGTACCGCAGCCTATTGGAGTATCGTTTGGTTATTGCGTGTAGGCGCCAGGACACGAGAGACTGACAGCCTCGCAAAGTCATTCGGCGTTAGTCCCTACTACTCCTTCTCCTCATTTTTACTGCTAACGCTCGCCAAAGCCAGATAATGACGGCTATCAAAAGCTTATTTCACTGCCTTAGAAAGGCGCAACACATTCTCTTCTCTCTCGTTGGATTGGCGACATTCTTTACATCAAGCCTGATATCAGTGTGCCACATCAACTTTTCGTCTTTCAAGGATCAAATGCAGCTTTGATGCTGCAATGGAGGACATGCCAAAAGGCAACCAGAGGGTTCGATTCGGGTAGCGTTTATTTTAATATTAAGGCTTCCAGCCTCGCTTCGGGGGGCGGGGGTGTTGATACGGGCCCCCGCCTAGGCTTAAAGCTATTCTACCCTAGCTGCCAGCTTCTGATCCTAGAGTTGTGGTTGCCTTGTCGCTCTTAACGCCGCCGTTACCTTGTTCCGCAGCCTTGGTATGCAGCTCTCTCAGCTAATCGACTCGTCTACTGACCGAGTGCAATCTTGGTGCAGTGTTAGGACGGTTAGCTTTTCTCGTAATCCGCCCAATTATATTCATCTTCTTAGCGCCGCCTCCCTACTCACTGTAATGCCTCCGTCCGAACGATATGGATATGGGAGGTGGTGGTTCAGTTTTTTGACCCTACCACGTGATTAAAAGACCCGGTTCATATCCTTCCAACTCCCATACATAAGCTGCCCCTCACTAAGCTTGTGTATGGGAGTGGGAAGGACAGGAAACGGGTCTTTTAATCACGTGGTAGGGTCAAAAAACTGAACAACTACCTCCCATATCCATATCGTTCGGACGGAGGCAAGACAGTGAGTGGGGAGCCGGCTCTAAAAAGATGAATATAATTGGGCCGATTACGAGACAAGTTGGCCGTCCTAACACTGCGGCTAGCCCCGTTAACGTTTGTCAAAGTGCAATATCCGCGGTATAGGTATACTAGCACAATTCTCAGTCGCGGCCGTACAAGCTCCTCTTCCGGTAGCTGAATCGTGGAGTTCAACGAAAGCATTTCTTTGGCAGTTATGAACAGCTGCTTTATGTCTTACTATCAGTGCGATCGCCGCTTGGCGTCGGTTCCATGCGCCCACAAGTCCCAAAGGAAATGAAAAGTAAGGCATCAATGCATTGTCCGCTTAAGGACACTGGTTATCACAACACCTTGGTTGTTGACAGCAACCTGGCAGCCTAGGCTCTATTGTAAATTTGTAGGTTCCATTCGGATTTACAGCCCTACCCGCGCCACGCTCGCTGCTTGGTACACTATTGCCAATCCTGTAGACCCCGTGACAGGAAGCCACGACCCTCGCCTAAGTCGAGTTATTGATTGGTGCCCGGAACCTTCCGGGTCCATGAATGCCCAGCCTCAAAAAAGAAATGGCGTTTGGGTACTTGGCATGTAATTGGGAGGAAGCCGCCAGCCATCTCGCGCCTAACAAGGTGATAACGCAGAGCCCTATGCTTCCTCATAACCTCGACAAAACATAGTGTTCTAGTTTCTTTTCCTTGTTTTGTCCTATATGGCAGGAGAGAAGAATTCCCGGCACTTTCATAAACTTGATTTATTAATTATTAACCATAGCATCCTCACTGCAATCAAGACGTTCCTTCCTCAAAGCTACGATGCGTCGACGACTGCGCTCGTCGTTCCAGACGCATTTCAAGCGACACGGAAATGCAGAGGATAGGGAAGGCTCTAAGGACCAAGAGCAGGCTTGCCCTGCATCTCTGCTCGAGTTGCCGACGTCTACATAGCACATCCCCGCCACTCCCTCTACGTCCTCCCTCCCTCTCACGGCCGCTCCGGCTACCGGTTCCACTGACGTAGAGACGTCCGCCTCACAGCTCCCACTCGCTCCGGCTACCCGTTCCATTAATATAGAGACGTCCACTCCACAGCCCCCAGCCACCCCAGCTACTAGTTCCGCCGACAGAGAGACGTCCGCCGGCGCGAATGACACCACTACCAGCTTACCTGCACGACTCTGGAAGCGTGCCTATAACGAGCTTAAACAAGAAGAAGTCAAATTGGTGGACGCATATGAGAAGATACTGTCCCGACAGCTACAAAATGGCTCCAACTCAATGGTGCTCGAGTCTCAGCCGAACATCATCGCCCAAAACAACTCGGACAGGCGCCGCCAAATGATTCAGCTTATCAATCCTGGTCTAGCCAAGACTGAGAGAGAAGCTAAAGTGAAAGAGAGTTGTGGCGAAGTTATAGACGTTGTTCTATCTGTTAAGAACATTATAAGTGCGGCAATCCAGGCCGTGCCTCAAGCCGCGTTCGCTTGGACCGGCATTTGTATCGCTTTAGAGGTATATCTATTTAGAGCGTGATATGATACTTCACATGCTAACTTCTGCAGATATTCATCAATCCTATAAAAGCGACCAAAGCCAACCGCGAAGGGATCGACTACGTTGTTAAGAGAATGAAGTGGTACTGGAGCTTGTCGAATAGCCTTCTCAAGGATCCTACCAACAATATCAGCAAACCCTCTGGAATGAAAGGCCAATTGGAGAACCATATTGTTAGCCTCTACAAAGCGCTCCTCTCTTACCAGATTAAGAGTGTTTGTGCTTATTATCGCAACCCCGGCTTAGTTTTTCTGCGGGATATGATCACGCTTGATGATTGGAAAGCTGATCTGAGGGCTATCCAAGACGCCGAGAAGCGCTTCAACACAGATGCCCAAACATACACCACTTGGAAAGGGACGTCTCATCTCGAGCAGCTTGTTAGCTATGCAATGTCAGAGAAGGACCAGAAATGCCTGGAGCACTTACACCTTACCGATCCTCGCGATGATAAAGTCCGCATCGAACAGACCAAAGGCGGCCTTTTACAAGACTCGTATCGTTGGGTCCTCAATAACGCTGACTTTCAACAATGGCATGACGACCTACAGCACCGACTGCTCTGGATCAAGGGCGACCCCGGCAAAGGAAAGACTATGTTGCTGTGCGGCATCATCAATGAGCTGGATCAAGGCAACGCGCGCCACTGCAATGTGGCCTACTTCTTCTGCCAAGCTACCGACTCTCGCATCAACAATGCAACCGCCGTACTACGCGGCCTGATCTACCTGCTTATCGAGCAGCAGCCATCTGTCCTCTCACACGTGCGGAAGGAGTATGACCGTGCAGGCGAGAATCTCTTCAAAGATGCAAATACGTGGGTCGCCCTATCGAAAATTTTCACTAATATTTTACAAGACTCGAGCCTCCAAACGACCTACCTAATCATTGACGCACTTGATGAGTGTGTTGAAGATCGGTCACAGCTTCTTGACTTAATCGCCCAGCAATCATCTTCATCTTCTCGAGTCAAGTGGATTGTTTCGAGTCGAAATTGGCCGCAAATCGAGGAACAATTGGAGATAGCTACGGCCAACTTGAAAGTCTCCCTGGAGCTAAATGTGGAATCTGTCGCAGCAGCTGTCAATGCATTCATCCTACACAAGGTAAACCAACTAGAAAGGCTGAAGAAGTACAATCTAACTACGAAAAAGGTTGTTCAGGACTATTTGCGCTCCAACGCGCAGGATACGTTTCTCTGGGTGGCGTTAGTCTGCCAAGCGCTTGCAGGTCCGGAGTTTAAGAAATGGAATACCGAAGAGATCCTACGCAAATTTCCACCTGGACTGGATGCTCTATACGCGCGGATGAAACAGAATATAAGCCTATCCCACCATTCCGATCTCTGCAAGCGCGTGCTTGCCGTTGCCGCCATTGTTCGTCGACCAATTAGCCTTCAAGAACTAACTACTCTCGGCGAGATGCCCAATATCATCTGCGATGATCTCGAATCTCTAGAAGAGATTATAAGGCTTTGCGATTCATTTCTAACGATACGAGAACGAACTATTTATTTTGTCCACCAATCAGCCAAGAACTTTCTACTTGGCAATGCCTCTGATAAAGCTGGCAATCAAGCTTCTCAGGAGACGTTCAAGTGGATTTTTCCTTCTGGGAAAGAAGATGTGAACTATACCATCTTCTTGAAGTCACTTGATGCCATGTCTACAACACTGCGACGCGATATATACAACTTAAGGGCACCGGGATTTCCAACTAACAAAGTCCAAGTACCGGATCCGGATCCGCTAGTGACGGTGCGGTACTCGTGCGTCTACTGGGTTGATCACTTGTGTGACTCAGTTTCTGGCACGAACACAAAACGGCATAATCCTTTACGGAATGAGAAGGTTGTCCATATATTTTTGGAGACGAAGTACCTTTACTGGCTGGAAGCTCTAAGTCTACTCCAAGCTATGCCTGCGGGCGTTGTTGCTATTAGAAAGCTCGAGGGCCTGCTAGTAAGTACAAGTCTAACTCCGCACTAAGAAGTTGGTCTAATTAAAGATATAGGGAGGTAATACTCAACCGCAGTTATCAAAGCTTGTTTGGGATGCTTACCGGTTTGCTCTATCTTTTAAGTCAATAATAGAGCAAGCTCCACTTCAAGCTTATATATCAGCGCTCGTGTTTGCTCCGTCCAGCAGCTTAATAAAGAGCAATTTCAAAGCAGAAGAATCTGGCTGGATTCGAAGTAAGCCGGCTATAGAATCAGATTGGAATGCATGTCTCCAAACCTTGGAAGGCCATAGCGATACGGTTCGGTCAGTGGCCTTTTCGCCCGATGGCCAGCGGCTCGCATCCGGTGCGGACGATCGCACGATCAAGATCTGGGATGCGGCGTCAGGGAGCTGTCTCCAAACCTGGGAAGGCCATAGCGGTTGGGTTTGGTCAGTGGCCTTTTCGCCCGATGGCCAGCGGCTCGCATCCAGTGCGGACGATCGCACGATCAAGATCTGGGATGCGGCGTCGGGGAGCTGCGTCCAAACGATTAATATCGGCACTATAGCAGAGTACATATTGTTTGACGATACTAATCGCTACCTACGTACCAACGTTGGACGTATTAAAATAGTTACAGAAACTATCGAAAACCAAGTTGTATTAGATAATCTAGAGACTCATGGCTATGGCTTGGGACAGGATAGGTCTTGGATTACTTGCAACGGCCAGAACGTACTCTGGCTGCCACCGAATTACCGACCGTCTAGTTGTGACCTCCAGGGACGGGTTTGGTTTATTGGTTTCTCGCAAGACATCTAATATATTCCATATCGTCCTCAATTCCTTTCTCTTTATTTCTTTTTTCTAGCGTGCCACCAGAAGTGTCTAGGAAGACAAGCAAATTTATAGGAATTTTGTAAATTCTAGTACCTTCTACTATTGTCAAGATGACGTATTAATTTGGGGCATTTTTTCTAAGTTTTTCTTGTAGAAAAGGGTTATTAGAAGCAGGGTGGTCCAGTTAGACAGGGGCAGATTGGCCGGACTTGTCTCCGGGATCCGATGAAGGTAGCCAGACAAGGACATTCGGAGGATAAAAGGAAAGCACTTCTTCCTCGTTGGAGAGGAAGGAGGGCAGGCAACTTAGACTAGACATTCTTTGCTAGCTGGAACACACTTGAGCTTCGCCCCAGAAAGAAATCGTTAAGTTCCCCCCGTGAATCCCTTTGTCTTGTGAACTAACCAGCAGATCTGCTCCTCGCTGTGAGGAAAACTAACTTAGAGGGCGAAGCTTCGCTTCCCCTTTCCCTTGGTGGTTGAATGGCTGTTGTTTGGTGACGAAGGCTCTCCTTCATTGGAAGTCTTAACAAACTACCACGAACAGTTCTTCTCCTCACTACAAGTTTTGTGGTGTTGTTTTGCTCTATTTCATCGGCTTCCGAAGCGAACGTTCGAGTTGTTGGAGTTGGATTTGTTCTACTAGAAGGCGACCACAACCAAGCACATCCTGGGCATCTTTTCATTACGAGATTCTATAAAGCAATTGCGTTCACAATAGTATTTATGGCACCTATTGTACAAGATTGGCAGTGTTGATTTGCGTGTTCGGGATCTGAGTCTCGCTATTTGTACTACGGGAGACTTGATTAAGAACAAAAACCGGCAGAAAATAATAATAATACAGCTACGGTTAATACTGCTTATTTTGAACGCAATGTCCAGCCTTATGAGATTACCCTATATACCATCCCCGGGCTGAATGGGTGTCAGAAACTTAATGAGGTCTTCGTTGGGCAGGCTTTGCAGTTAGCCAAGCTGTCTCCTTTGGAACAATCTTTGAATGAACTCTCCTTCACTCCAAACACAGAGTAGAAACTGATTGCCCACCTCACTCACCCTGTTTCTATGACAAGGGCAGAGTCCTGGGCTTGGAACAAAGAGTTCAATTCAGCTAATAATCTTTTTTGGTCTCAAAGGCCTTGTTGATCTTCTCAATCTCCAAGAGAAGTTTGGGCTTCAAGGCCTTCTTATGCCAAAGGGAATCGGTACGTACTTGAGGTATGTATCAAGCCTTGTCACCTGAGTCTTCAAAGCATCTACCTAGCTGTCTGTATACGTGTAGATCTTCCTGAATGTCTTCATCCATTCTCCATCTTCCTTCTGGCGTTGTCCTTCATCTGGGCGCAAAACCAGGATGTGTTATTGGCCGTCTGTTTTCCTCTAGAGCCTGAACAGGGCATTGAACAGGGCATCTGGACGCCTCATCGCGCTTCTCCAGGAGGAGCGTCGGGAGAGACATGAAGTCGGCTGAACAAGTTGCATTGGCGTCAACACAACTTGGGATAGGGATCTGATGACAAGCATCCTGCTGCCTTCTCTAAGTAATCTGGGTTTCTCTCTCCTTTCTTGTTCATTTGGAAGACACCTTCTCCGGCGACTTACCATCCTCGACAATCACCTGTAACCACCTCGGGGAAGGCTCCGAAATTTCCCTACTTCGCTAAGCACACGTTCGCATCACCACCGGTGGCTGTTACAGTCACGGATGTCCCACTCTCCGGAGGTATGGCTCAATAGCGCAGTCGCGAATCGTGGGAGAGGGTTGATCAAGCTGTCGGCTGCGATGGACTCCGGTAAATATCTCCCTTAGTTTGTGTTCTCGGTCTTTTGAAGATCTACATGATGCCATTGCGTTGGTTCGGGAATTCTTCCCGAATACTGTGGGCTCGGCAATGTTGGATTTTACCGAGCGACGAATAGTTGGACCAATGAAGTAGGGCAACGCAGGCAGATGAAGGAGGTAGGCCGATATAGGCAGACGAAAGAGGTAGGTCAAGGCAGACGAGTGAAAAGTCGGGCTTGTACATACTTTCAATAGAGTTGGCATCAGATCCCAGAGCTGTGGTTGGCACGTCGAACGCCGCCAAGATGTAGGCGTTTTCCTCGTCATCTGCCCAAATGTATTAATCTCTTTAGCGCTGCCTCCACATTCATCGTATTGCCTCCGTAACGAACGATTTGATACGGGAGGTGATTGTTCAGTTTTTTGACCCTACCACGTGATTAAAAGACCCGATTGATATCCTTCTCACTCCCATACACAAGCTTAGTGAGGGCCAGACTAGTAGTTGGGTCGGTGACGACCAGCGAATCCCTGGTGTTGTATGTTTTTGTCACACGGACATTGCCCACAGTCCAGGGGTTAGGATCGCAAGACCCAACAGAGCCTTAACGCCTAGCATTAGCCTCAAGATGCTCAGTGGCCTCCGGCCACAACACCCACCTCGGCCGGACCCGCGGCCAGACCCTCGGCCGGACCCTCGGCCGGACCCACGGCCGGGCCCTCGGCC
Source organism: Pseudoneurospora amorphoporcata (assembly GCA_033297205.1). Lineage (NCBI taxonomy): Eukaryota > Fungi > Ascomycota > Sordariomycetes > Sordariales > Sordariaceae > Pseudoneurospora > Pseudoneurospora amorphoporcata. The sequence goes on from MU859306.1 coordinate 41,479, forward strand.
ACGGTCATCCCAGAAGCAACCACAGCCAACCAAGCAAGAAGCAGGGCGCCCGGATAAAGGACAGCGCCAAAAGAAAGATAGAGAATGGATGAAGGCATTCAGGAAGATCCACACGTATGCAGACTGCTAAATAGATGTCTTGAAGCCTCAGGCGACAAGGCTTGATGCGTACCTCAAACATAAGAAGGTCTTAAAGCCCAACCTTCTCCTAAAGGTTGAGAAGATCAACAAGGTTTTCGAGACCAAAGTAGTTTATTAGCTGAATTGAACTACTGTTCCAAGCCCTGAATACAGCCGTTGTCACAGTTTTTTTTTCCATATTTTTGAGAGTTTTTACGTTACTCTAAGCACCTTCCGTCATTCAGAGTTTGATTTTCGCCGTACCGTCCTACTCTTTCTTTTATTCCCCAAGCATCATCAGTCATAATTCGAATTGTTGCCGTTACGCATACCGTTGTCTCCGATATCGCAAGATGGGTTGTTCATTAATATGTGTCACACGGACATTTGCCCACAGTTTTAGGTTAGGGTTGCCGAGGCTTAGCAGAGCCTCAACGCCTGGCATCAGCCTTATGAATGCCCGGCG
>MU859307.1:0-41700 GCA_033297205.1 Pseudoneurospora amorphoporcata
TCTTAAGGGTATAGTCCATATCGTCAGGGAACCATTGTCCCTGGAGGCTGGCACCAGTAAAGATGACAACAGGTGTTAACCGCGTGCCTTCGGCTGTGCCTGCCTCGATTATAGATACCCAGGTTGTTACATCAGTTGATGTTAGGTATGCTTTCTTTGTTAGAACGGTCCCAAGCACTTTGCCATCCTTAGATTCCAACTCCTGAAGACCATGTTCATCCATATTAGCAATGTTGGCTGGGATAATACCCTTGTCGTGAATCTGGGCTTCCAAAAGGTCGAAGAACTTCGTGAAGGCTTCCTGGGTAGACCCTCTGACTCTGGCGGACTCGAGTGGCTTCGAAAGTTTGGTCCTGATGGCGGGATTTCTCTTCAGAAATCGGTCTATCCATCGTGCTCCCAGAGGGTCAGTATCATGGCCTTGTTTAAGGATGGCTGAGGCGAAGCCTGATACCTGACGACGGTTGGGAGCACGGCCAGCCTTCTCCTCATTCAGTATCCAGTCGCATAGGAAGCTTTCTTGGGTTGGCGATAGCCTCTGGGTGTCGACTTTCGCGTCGCGCTTGGTAGGACGGCCTTTAACACGGTTGCCAAGGATAGACCGAGGAATCCCATACTTCTTGGCCGCTGCACGTTGGGAAAGTCCGCCGTGAATGTCATCGAGGGCTTGCTGAAGCAAAGACGAGCTCATTGCGATAGAAATCAATCAAAACGATAGTGTTTTGGTAGAGTTGTTGTGGTTGGGAGAAAGAAGGTGGTGATGCGAAAGGAGGGGAAAACGCGATGCAACATGGCTGCATTGTGGGGGGTGGCCAGTTGTGGGGTCGTGACTGGTAGTAGGTAAGGTCTAGGATTATATTGTGGTGGAAATATTTTTCTCCAACTTCAACCCAAGAAAGAGACTGCGTGTTCCTAACTATATAGGTACTTGCCGGATTTCAAAGCAGCGGAGAAAGCAAAACTTTGAGCCAGCAGTGCAGGAACATCCTAGGGCTTGTCAATGAAAGGAGTGCTACTGCGATTGCAATGCTTAAGATTACCTACCGACGTGGACAGGCTTCAACACAATCAACTCCTCAAGTTGAAGATTTGGATGCCAACCTTACAAGACTCGTACCATTCAGTTGTACTTTGCTTCGCATCCACATAGATACCTCTAATATTTTTATTTGTCCATAGCAGAGCTCATTCACTCAGCATTGGTGTTCTATGCTATTGCTTTTTGTGGGTTATTTATACCTTTTTAACTTCATGAACACCTAAACATGTCCATGGCACCCACTTTTCAACTCCAATTGCACCGACCTCAACATCCCATTTTCATTTAATCCGACCTCATCAACCTTGACAGCACCAAAGCACTTCTAGGCAAAATTCAAGCAAACAACTACACTGTTTCTACTACCTCAACGACACAGCGAGCGCATAATAATACTCGCCTACCGCCCTAGCAAATAAATTAGGTAGAGGTATACAAACCGCTTTACCATACAATACATGTACTACAACTTTCGAAACCACCCGCCTTTTTATTCTAGGTATTTCTCCGTCCTTATTAATATTACTACTGCCTACTATTTCTTTCTTCCTACCCAAATCTCTTTCTACTTTAACTTTTACTCGCGCCCGGGCGTGAGACGACCAGTCAAGTGCGACTGCACCAGTCGGGACACTGGACATAGACATGGTGAGCAGTCACTTTCGGGCACCGTAACAAGTATTAATACCCGTCACGGCCTTGGCTGCTCCAAGCTCTCTTCTTCTTAGATTATCACAATACACATCATCACAAGCTCTTCTTCTTGCTGGCCTTCGTGCATCTAATAATGGTGCCCAATAACAGGCGCACCAGGGACGCGCTCAGCGCGATCACAAAGGCGAGAGGAACAGGCGCTTCGAAGGGCATTGACGACGCCATATCAACCGGAGTGTTGAGGCCGATCAGCCACATTATGGTAAAGGCAGCCCACTACGTGATGACTGCGACCAGGTACGCCAAGCACGAAAGTTGGTTGAACTCGTTGAGCAACGCTGGTCTGGGGTCCATGATCGAGAAACAGGGCGCGCGTGTCTATCCCGGTAACTCCTTCGCTATCCTCGCGCGATGGGATAACGGGATTGAGCCTGATGTGAGCGACGTGCTGAACCGAATGCTGAATGTCATTGTGGACGACACAATTCACATCTACAATGACAACAAACCCGAGGAGGCGCGGCTGATCGACATGCATGGCGACTTGCTGGTGCGTTTATCGTTGGGCGGTTTATTACTATGCTCCTTCTTTGCGACTGGGGACTATTCCGTATATCCATATCGGATAGGGACTCTAAGTTCTTATCCGCGGTATGGAAGGCGGTATACTACTACTACTAAGCATAGCAGAACCTTCATCTGAACTATTTTGTCTGCCTAAAACAAGGCTGACCGTTAGCCTACCGCATTTTCTCCTCATCCTGTCTTTCATTTCTACCAGGTACTTTCAACCCCGAAGTATAGAAAATTCGTCTGAACGTGAATGATTTCCCACTTGAATGGAAGGATCCCCAGCAATATGTTAGTCGTATGATAACCTAGATGTATACCCACCTGGATACGACGCCTATATAGGAGTAAATCGATGATAGATGCGGACCTGGACATGAATATAGACCGATCCCGATGTGGCCAGCATTGCCGATGGGCGTTTAAACCGATTGCGCCAACACTGGAATTTGATACCGGGATACCTTATCGATATCGGTGCGCGGTGAATTCCAATGGGTTCCTGTTATAATGGCAGTCAGTTCCGATTGCGATTGCTGGGCGCGGATAGACTGAGTTATAAACCCGGCCTTTTCTACAATGGCGACTGTATACCTCGTACATGTAGTATGAGAGGCCTGGCACCAAGTCTACCAACGCCAGGAATGTGCCGACCCCCTCGAATGGACTCGGCATTATATCATCCACAACCTGGACCTCCCCCTTGGCCGCCCACCGTATCTCTCGGTCCAGTCCACCGACTGGAAATGAGGTAGGCTCAACTACCTACATCTACACGCCCAACTGCACTGGTTGCAGACAACCTTCTCTGGCTGGACTTGTGATCGTTCTAGTTTGTGTCAGTTCTAAGCTCTCGGGGGAGGTGGGAGTTCATAGTCTTCTTTTTCCCTCAATAAGAGATGTAATTCCGTCCCCGTTCTCTGCTTATGTTGGTCACCGGGTTGAAGACATATTTGTAACTTTCATCCCAACTTCTAAGACGGCAGCCTATTCATTTCGTTTGCGCTGGAAGGCACGCCAGACACGTCGACGCCAGCCATCTAGAGTGCCCCTACATCGTCGAGTGTAATAAAGTTTGAAGTCTCGAGTCTTTCTCTCCTCCCCTTCTTCTTCTCTTTCCCTCTCCAACCACCAAGATCTGATCACCAACGCACCACTTTCTCACGTCGTCGTAAGTAATACTCTGCTTGAGCTTCATGAGAAGCAAGCTTGAAGCCATACTAACCCAAGCAACACGCAAACCACTAGTTGAACGATCCATCTCTTGCCGTGTTTTTTTGTGTTGTTTTTCCAAGCAACACCACCAGACCACCAGACCACCACAACACCACCAGCACCACAACCACAACCACAACAACCACCAACGACACCATGGCCCCTCGTGCTGTCTCCCTTGGTGCTGTTGGTTCGGCTGCCCTCGCGGGTACCCCCCTCGCCGCGGCTCCTTCATTGGAGCAGCACCAACCGGGTGCTCGCGCCCCGGGGTGTGCTCCCGCTCGCGCGGGCGCGGCTGAGCAAGAAGATAACGACGACGACGACACCGTCGAAAAGGTATGTACTCAAACTTCTCTTCACCTCATCTACCTCCGGCCTTATCCTTTACCCTTCACTTCCAAGTCCAGTCATTTGGAAGTGATGGGAAAGTCAACCCTCGATATATTCATTAGTACCTGCAGAACAGTTCACTAACTCTTTCCTCCTCCATAGATGTTTGCGGACTTTTGGAGAGAGATCGAGGTAAGCCAGATCTGAGCCGGTTTCGAGACTTGATACCAAAGCCCCCCGTCCAACACCTAACCCCCTTTGTCTTTGCCTTTCTGCCTGTTGTCACTTCTCGGCCCCAACGACCCCTTTGCGAAGATTGAGACCGACGCCACAGCCTTTTGCGCGTTATTCTGCACTTTGAAGCAACCTGTGTTGCGAAGCTGAACCTCCTCGATGTTGTGAACCCTAGGGTACATGTACCATTCTAAAGGCGGGACATGGGGTTCCAATGCTGCTTGAAGTCGTTCCACGGCTCTTCGCTTTTGGGGCCCTTGGCGCGCAAGCTTTGATCAAGACCGGTGATCCTGACTGAACCTTTCAGAACCTTTGCTAACCTTTTAATTGTTCAACAGAGACCGGGCACCTCTCGTATCTCCGGGGCTTCTAGCAGCAGCACCGCTGCCCACAACAACCTCCCTGCCGCCCCGCCCGCCCCCGATCCCGTCCCTCCTATCACTGAGGACACCGACGCGTCTGCCCAGCAGACGCAGCCCAACTCTTCCGTCTCAAGTGAGCAATCACCTCGAGCTCTGCCCTCGCTGGGTAGAGGACGATACACTTTGACGGCTTTCTCGTCGGGCGCAGTCGCAAGTGGTAGTGGCCTCCTCGCCGAGGTCGCTGCCACCTCTGCGGCCGCCCCGTCGCAGGACGAGTCAGGGGAGTCGTCACGGTTTATTGATGTTGGGTTCGATGGCTCGTTGTTGATGGGGGAGACGTTGGAGACTGGAACGGCGCGCATCGTCCAATGCGTACGGGCGCCGCAGGTGAGGGTGGTGCATGTGCCTGCTCGTCGCCAACAAGGCCAGGCCGAAGAAGGTAATGAAGAAGGAGAGGAACTGAGGAACGATGACGAGAGGGGTAGGGAGCTCGGTGGCGTTGCCCCAGGTCCCACAACCATGGACAGCGTCGACGAGGAGATTGAGTTTGATGACGATGACGAGGGCATGGAGGACCAGGCTGCCGAGGAAGCGGCCGCGCAAGCGGCTTGCGACCAACGCAGGAACCGACGCCTCGGACGGGCTGTGTTCACCGCCGAAGAAGTTCGGTCGTTTCAACGCCGCGGGTGGGCTCCTACCCCTGAAGAGGTTCAGTCGGTTCAGTCCTTCCTCCCGTCTCCCAGTTCCTCTTCCGAGGACGGGGAGGCACCCTCAGATTCATCTCCTCCCTCGCACCCTGCTCCGTCCGTCACTGGTGCTACGGCTCCGGCGGCGGCTCCCGTCGTTCCCAGCTTGGGTTCACCGTCGGCTTCGGCTGGCCCCCAGGACTTCCTTGCGGTCCCTCATCCGAGGGTTCCACCTGTGAGCCACACTGCTGGTGTCGACCCCTACGACACCGGCGGTAACACTGTCCCAATCATGGCAGTGGGCGAGCAGGCGCTGGAAACGGTTCCGTATCACCCCGATACGGGTCACCGTGCCGCCCTTTCTGACGACGAGGAGCCCTAGGCAACTCGCTCGGAAGAAAGGTCTGAATTTGGATTGCCATCTGGCAGCCTCTTCGGTCCTGCCGCTCTTAGAGGGCGTACGGCTAGGGGAAGACCCTCGAGTCTTCCGGACGTCAATAAGAGTGAAGAGGAGGATGGGTTGCCCGGACAGAGCAGTCAGCAGGCCGGCATGTGGCTGTTTCGAAAGGTTGACGGGGGGAGGATTAGAAGGGAAAGGATGGGGGAAATGGCTGGGTTTTTGTGTTTTCTGCAGAGTGTGGGTTCCTCTTCGACCTACATCCACGAAGCTCCAAGTGAAGAGATGGCGGAGGGGTTTGGGTTTGGGATTGGCGTTTGTGGTTTGGCTTGGCCTGGGTTTGGGCACGGGACGGCGCGTGGGTTTTGTTTTCTCTCTGGATGGCGCTAGGTGTTTGGCGTGGGTCTCATTCTCTTACCATTCAATGATACCCCTGGGTCTTTTGCTTCCTGCATTTTTCCTTGGACTCTTTCGAAGCCAAGGCAAGAACAATCAAACTCTGTGCCGGCCTCCATATCCCTCTTTTTCTTGCATCCATCTGCTGCGTGAAGGGGAGAGAAATATGCAGATCTGAGACCGCGCGACACGATCGGAAACACCTATACTGGACAAGGAAAAGAAATAAAGCAGGCATTGAACGCACGGCCAGCTTCACTGAAACGGCACAAAAGGGAAATAAGGAAGCCTGGCAACCTTGAATGCAACATTTTCTTTGAGGCCCAGACCCACCTCTATCCAACCTGGCCATATCCTCCTTCACCCAACACCTACTTCACCCCTTCACCAAGGGGCACCCTAAAAGAACCTAAAAATCGAATCCGGCCCTCTCCTCCTCTTGAACCCACCATACCACTTACAAGCCGGGTACAAAATCGCCAGAACCAACAACCAAAACCCAAAGAACACCCACAGATTATCTACGCCCACAGCCGGCTGGCCCGGGTTCCACGGATCCGGGTGCGCCATCACATGTCCAAAGAAGTGCTTCGCGGGCCTAGCCAGCACGAACTGCAAGGTCAAATGGCCGACAAAGAAAAACAGGGCAGAGGTGCCAAAGACCAAGAGGGGATCAAACACAATTGTGGCCAAGCGGGGAGGGATAACACCAAAAAAGGCAAAGAGAAAGAGGTTGCCTGCCATGGTGAAGGCCCAGAAGGCCACGTCGGGCGGGTACTTGGTCACGTAGATGAAGGACCGCCAGGAGGCGAGGTACTGGTTTTCGGGGCTGTCGGGCTTTGCGTGCTCGGGCATGTGGAGGCAGCCTTCGGAGAGGTTCCCGACGTGGAGGAAGCGCGTGCCGATGAAGACGATGGAAAAGGCGACGCCGGCGAGGAGGTTGCCTGTCATAATAGCCTTGGTGCTCCATGAGCGGGCGAGGATGATGCGGCCGGCTACGAGGCCGAGGATGGCGAAGGAGATCCAGGCCAAGGGGGGGAAGACGGACGTGATGCGCCACTCGGTGTCGAAGACGCGGTAGAACCAGATGCGAGCCCAGATCGTGTCGGGGAGTTTTGCAACGGGCTCGGCGCCGCAGTGGCCGTTAGTCGGGCTGAGTAGGATGTTCCACCAGATGGTCACGACTGCAAGGGCGGAGAGAAGCACGTTGTGGATATGCCAGGAGATGTCGGCGGCACGGATGATGGCCCGGTCGGGGGCGATGTCCTCGACGCCCCGACGGTTAGCCAGGAGCGGCTCGGTGGCAGAGTCTTCCTTCTTCTCCGGGAGCACCTTGAGGATGATGAAGGCGAGCATCTTCTCTGTCTTGGCGGTCACAAGCCAGATCAAGCCCGAGAGGAGGTAGTCGACAGCCAAGGCAAACAAGACGATGTTGAGGAACCACGTATCTCCCAGGGTGATGCCCAGGCCCATGGTGATCATGACCAGGGTCAAGACGACGGCTCTCGTGAAGAAGTGCCAGGCCATCCGAGTTGTCGACCAGCCGAGGTTAGTTCGGGACCGACCGAAGTAGACGATGCCCATGCCGAGAAGAAAGGTGAAGCCCGGGGCACAGAGGTGGGTTAGCACTCGGATGTTGTGAGCAATGGGGCGATTCCATTCGTTAACGGGGACCGAGTCGTTCTCGCCATGGGGAGCGGTCCCGTGGTCCCATGATTGCAAGGCCATGGAGTTGTGATCCAGAGCCATGAGGACGATCAACAGTCCTCTGAGTAGGTCGGGCGCAAGGGCGCGCGCGGTTGACTTGTGATGGCCATCATGGCCCGATCTCAGGGTGTGTGTGAAGGAGCCATAGGTGTAGGAGCCATGTTGATGATGCTGGTTGGATTGAGACTCAAGAGCCGATGATTGTCCGTTCTGAGCATGCCACTCTTCGTCCGGGATGGGTTCGTGATCAAGAACTTGGAGGTCGGAGGATGCATCGCAGGCATCAGCAGCAAACGAGGTTTCTTGGACAGCAGGATCGGGTTGCTCTGGAATGTCGACCTGGCACGCCTGCCGGTTATGGACTTGGTCTTGCGTCTTCATGACTGCTTGTAACGGCGTGAAAAGTGGAAGAGAGCAGGTGCAGTTGGGCAGCACAGTTGTGAGTTGGTTGTTAAACCCAAAACCAGAAGATTTGATGACATGTCAAATGTGGAGGTCGCGTGTGTTGTTTGCGATGAGGTCACTCCACTTTAAACGGACAGTGTTCCATGGCTGTCCTCTTCCTTGCCGCTGGGCCTATCATCTTTGTCGATGCGCTGTCACTCACTGTCATTTTAGCGGATGCTGGCTTTACTGTGCATGGATGCGCTAGGTGTTTCAAGCCTGCTGGTTTGTGGAGCCATGAGCACGCCCCTCCATCAGATCTGACTTGACAAATCGAGAAACCAACCGTTTTTCATATGCCAGTCCTGTCCGTTAACTCCGGTGCGCCTAGGCCAACAGCGATCGACTCTGGGGCAGCAGATCCTCTGTAAATCTGGGGCGTAACTCGGGCTCTCGGGGCCGTCCTTCCATCTCGTCGTTAACAAACATCTAAACACCCGCTGGGACACTCAAAGGGCATATACGCAAAAGGCTACTTGACGAGATAAATCCGCATACGAATCCTTTTTTAGTGATTCAGCTGCTGATAGCCTTCTCTTTGGAACATCAAGTTGTAACGTTCGCTAAAACATATAGAATTGCATTGGCAGCTCCTCCCCATGCTGTTAAGCGTCAACACTACTCCTTCCCCAGTGACATCCGGATCGGAGTCCGCGGATGATTTCTTCCATTATCCAATGTTATCCAAGGATTACCGATTATCTACTTTATCTCCGCCGTGTTAGTATCATCACCAGCGTGCCGCACGCCGAGATACGCTGCTTACACAAAAAGCCCCTTAACTCCGTGCCTTCAATGTCGGATCAACACCAAAGTCCGGCCACAGCACAGCAACAATGTCAACCCCGAGATGCCAGATTTTTTTGGATATATAATCCCGGGTTACCTGTCGTAAAGACAAAATGATTCTTCCCATCTTGTAAACAAGCACAAGAGCAATTGTCAACCTCTCACAGTGAACCACAAAATCTTACAACCTCAGCCAACAAACCACAACCACCACCAACAAATGTCAACCCCCACCCCCCAACTCCCCCAAACCTTCCGCGCCGCCCTCCTCCCCGCCCCCAACCAGCCTCTACAAATCCACACCCTCCCCCTCCCCACCCCGGGCCCCAACCAACTTCTAGTCCGCGTTCTCGCCTGCGGCGTCTGCGCAGGCGACGCCGTCGTTGCCACCGGTCTTCTCCCACAAACCTCCTACCCGACCGTGTTGGGGCATGAATTCGTCGGTAACGTCGTCGCCGTTGGCCCCGGCACGGCCTCTGACGTCTCCATGTCCTCCTCCGGTCCACAACATAAAGGCATTCAGGTAGGCGACCGCGTCGGAGGCGCCTGGCACGGCGGCCACGACGGCACCTGTCCCTCCTGCCTGCGCGGGTCTCAACAGACGTGTCCCAGCCAGCAAATCACCGGCGTAAACCACCACGGTGCTTACGCCGAGTATACCCTCCTGCGCACGCAAGCTGCGGTGCGGGTGCCGCGGGACATGGACCCCGCCTCGACTGCCCCCTTTCTCTGCGCGGGGCTGACCGTGTTCAACGGCATTCGGCGCATGGGGATCGAACCGGGGAATGGATTTGTAGCCATCCAGGGTTTAGGGGGCCTGGGACACTTGGCTGTGCAGTACGCTAGAGCAATGGGACATCGGGTTGTGGCTGTTAGTCGAGACGAGAAGAAGAGGGAGTTTGCCATGAAGGAGTTGGGGGCGCATGAGTATGTTGCTGCTGATAGCCCGGGGGTTGCGGCGCAGAAGTTGACGGAAATGGGCGGCGCGGCGTTGATTGTGAGTACGGCGCCGACGGCGAGCGCCTTCAAAGGGCTGGAGTATGGGTTGAGGACGGGAGGTAAACTGTTGTTGTTGGCGTGCGCAGGACCGGTGGAGATTGATACGACGGTGTTGGTGCTGAAGCAGTTGACGGTACATGGGTGGCCGTCAGGAACGCCGCTGGATGCGGAGGAGGCCATTCAGTTTGCCAGGTTGCATGGGATTAGGTGCTTTATTGAAAAGTTCAAGTTGGACGAGGCGGATAGGGCGTTTGAGCTGATGAAGGCGGGGAAGCCAAAGTATAGGAATGTGTTGGTTATTGAGTAGAGGCGTTGAGACGAGATGCTTGGTCGTAGGGGATAGAAGTATCGATTCTCGGGTTAGCTTTACAGCGTATGCTATTCCGTCTTTCGTTTCCAGTATCTTCGGTTGTACGTGTTGTTAGAGTGCCGCTGAGTGATCAGGTTAATACATCCAGCCTCTCGAAGCACATGAACGCTGGAAAGCTTAGGCGCTAATGCTAATAGTAAAAACCTAGAATTTGGAGGCCGTCGGGTGAACGACTTACATTGACAAAGCCTGCAATAAAGCGGCTTTCGTTGTCGTGATGCTTCAAGCTATCAAAAAGGGGCAAGTAAATAAAGACAGACCAAGGGAGGCACTATTGGTGGGGTGCACTTATAAGAAAAGCGTGGTCCACGCGGAGAAAATGCCTTATATGGTTTTCAAATCATGTATCAAGAAGTATATTGCTGTATCCAGCTTATAATATACCTTATCCAAACGTACATTTAAACAAGCTATTTCCGTGGGTGTATAATCGGCAATGAGTATATCGAAAGGTTACGAACGTGTAACTAAGGAAAAACTAGTATGTATATCGGAACCCGGCCTGTCATCCAATGTTAGCTTCCCTCGCAGGTGCACCAAAGACCTCAATCCGCTTACGGTTCTTTCCACAGCCCCGTTCGTACGTGCAGCCCGGTTGTTCCGGAAGTAAAAGTAAATCGTAAGAACACCAACGAGCGAGATCATCAAGATATGGGACCTATCAGCTGCAATTAGCTTAGGCAGCCGCAAAGGAACGACAAGCCAAAGTTCTTACCCAATCGACACCCACACAGCCGTAGTATATCTCGGTGCCTCAATATTGCGGACGATGTAACTGCCAGCAATACCGCCGGCGCCGTTCAGCATGGTGCACGCAGCAGCGGTGAAAACACGTTTCCATTGTCTAGTAGACGGTTAGCAGGTTGCAAGAAGTCCATTCCCATGCGATTCCAACTTACCCAACCACATTGTTGGCCTGATACGCAGTCAAAGCAGCCCAATTGGCCACATATGCTCCCGTGGAGAGGAACACTCCAAAGTAGCGAGCTCCAGAGTTCTCAGCAAACCCAAGGATGGCAAAACCAGTGATCATGCAAAGGGCGTTGAAGGTGATGATGGGGCCCCTGATCCGGAACCGATCCGCAACCACAGACGATACTATGACCGGGACGACTGCATAATAGTAAGGCGGAGCCGAGAGGATGATGGCTTGGTTAGGCGAGTAGCCCAGGCCATTCTCCAAGATGACAGGGACGAAGTACGCCAGGGCAGTCGAGACAACGTTCTGCATGAAGAAGAGGCAGGCGAACACCCAGATCTTGAAGTCCTTGGCATGGACAAGCACAGCCATCAAGCTAAACTTTTGGGCGATGAGGTCTCCGCGATCCTCGTCGATGCGGCGCGAGGCCATGTCAGCTTCTTCCTCCGTCAGGAACCAGAAGCTCTTGTGGGAGTTCTCCGGGAAGTCAACGATCCACCAGTACGTCGCAATACCCAGCACGCATGTACACAGGCCTTGAACAATGAACATCCACCGCCATCCCTCTAGGCCTGCGCCGCCGTTGCGCTGCTGGAGACCGTAGTTGACGAGGCTTCCCGTTGCAAGAATGATGACCTCGCCGCTCTGTATGAAAGCAAACCGGACCTGCTGTTCGCGACGCGGATACCAACAGCTGATGAGGTAGGAGAGGCCGGGGTAGATGCCAGAAGACGTGGCGCCGAGAAGGACGCGGAGGGCCATCATCTGCTTCCAGTCCTTGACGAATCCAGTCGAGAGGGTGATGATGCCGAAGGAGAAGGTGATGAAGCTGAACCAGATGCGGGGACCGAAAGTGCGTACGGCAATGGTCGAAGGAAGCTGGAAGATAATGCTCGCTACGGTGAAGATAAAGATGGAGACGGAAAAGCGGTTGCCGTGGTCAAGGCCCAGGTCCGAGGGCATCGATGTGACAGCGGCGCTCGAGATTACACCGCTGTCGAGTAGGTTGAGACTGCATAGGATTCCGGCGATTGTGCAAAGCCGAAAGTCTACCTTGCGGCGGATATGTCGTTCTTGCTCATCTGAGTAGCCGGCGAGTTGGATGTCTGTGAGGTCATCCTGGTGCAAATCGACTTTCTCGACTTCATGTTTACTGCGGGTGTCGATTCCTGGTGGCTTCCTGCTCCGGCTTCCTATGCTATTCGGCCTCGAAGTGTCTAAGTTGCTGACATCAAGCGGATTTGAGTTCCTCGGCCTGAAATCGGGTTGGTGTTGATGAGATGGCGCCCTGCCCTTGATGGCAGGGGTGCTGGAGGATAACATGGCCAGGAAATAGGACTACCCCGTGGGCCTATTGAGAAAGATAATAATGGTTAGGAGGGCGATGCCATTAGGTATCAGGGAAAGCAAAGGGTCTATGGCAAAAGTGACAACATTGCGATGGGAATATCGGGTCTTTGAAGTGATGACCACGGGCATGATTTCAAATGCTCGCAAATGCTCACGTTGCAACCAGGACCGAGAGTTCTAGAATGACCCACCACTAATAACATGCTGGAAAAGCAGCCGTGGCCGCAGCTCTGCCGCTGTAAAGCTAAGCTCTTTCCAGTCTTTAGTCCCCCTCCGGCGGGCGGGAGACTTTTGATTGTTCGATCTGGGGAAAGAGCTATCGCTGGATTGAGACATTGGATGTTACCCAATGAGGATGCAACATCTTGATCACTGTGGGGTACCGAGGACACCAAAAAGTCCGCCTGTTACGATATCGCGCCTTGCCGCCTCGGAATTTGCTGGCTGTGGCTGTTTTCGATAATTCTCACTTTTCTCCGGCTGGACTCAGATCAGATCTTTTCGAGACAAAAAAGCCGACCATTCAGCCGCATAGCATCCGAAAAACATACCTCTGTGTCTCGGTATTGGATACAACCACCTTCCTTTTTCTTTTTCTTTTCGTCATGTCTCGCTTGATCGGTTTCGCGATTCCGCGTCTTGCATCGATGGCGTTCTGCATCAATGCATCGCTCCTCTTTCTTCCCCCGCGGGCCCGCGGCGGAGGCGGCGCACCCACGCTTTCGGGAGAAGAAGCTTTTACCCCATTCAACAGGTTGCAGGACCCCAGATTGTGAACTATCGACCGATCAGAGTGGTCGAATTGAGAGGCAGTTCTCATATGTCTCCTTCAGTGTCGACACGTGCCGTCGCGTTCATTTTATTCCTTGACAAGCATCACATCCCATCGTCGTCCAAAATGTGGAACTGTTGTCAGTCCATTCAGTTAGAGGCGTTTGAGCTTTTCTAGACAGTAACAAGGAAGCCAACTAAGGTCCGGTCTTATAGAGTTTGCGAACACAGATGGGACGAAAAGTTGACACTTGTCGCTGGGTGAACTCTTCTACACGGGCACTTATTCATTTACTTGCAAGTACGGCAAATGGTTCTAACTTGTCATATGCAAATTCTGATCCAATTTTCATCCGATTTCGTGATGGCGATGCCAGGTGTTATATATGAGCTCCGGAACACCAAGCCCAGGTCCATGGCGCTCGATCCTGACCGGGGTACATAGCATAAGGCGAAGCCCAGTTACGGGCATTGGGATACTATAAGTATTCCGTTAGAGACCTTGGAGCTTTTGCTTTATCGAGAGAATTTAGCAATGAAGACATAACCTCCCTGGAAAAGTCCATTAAATGGGGAGAAGGGGCACGAGTCGATCATTGTCGCAGACCCAACCCTAGCCCTTTCCTATTTCCCGCCCTCGATCGAACACACCTACCTCTAGAGACACTCGCTTTTGCTGGCCCGCCCACGAAAGACATTTGTATGAACTACTTGTAGTCGGTTTGATACTGACGCCTCGCAATGCTTAGGAGCAGCGCGGGCTTCATATCCCCATCCTTTCTTCTCCGAGCTTCTCTCATCCTGAGAGACACGGAAACCAGGGCCAGACCTGTTGGCGCCAAGGTTGCTCTGAACCCGGATATAAAGTGGAGAGAAGGGTATGAACCCGACCGAAAGGCGCTTAAAAGCCACAGGTTTTCTCCCATTTTGTGGACTTGCTAATCCGGCCACTAGGAGTCTCGACACCCGGCTCGACTCTCCCCGAGACCCAGAACGGGGGTAACACGAAGTGAACCATCATGACTTGGCCGTGGCGGTCTAGACTTGGATGTCGCAAAAGTTACACAAGGAGTCAAACACTCATGTGCTTGTGTCTGGTCCATGTAGGGTATCGAGCCGTGGGCACTTCTCCCCAAAGGAGACACGAGATGAGATTCCCGGCTGGCTATAACCCCCGAACGGATTGGTTTCTATCGTACGATGCCATCGTAAGAGTTCACAGACCGCTCCGAGGAAGGGAACAACTGCCGTTACATTAGGCCCTGCGTCGTTCCAAATAGCCGGTCCGTCGGTCAGCAGGCGTTGGTGGCACCGCCTTGGACTGGTTCGGGCTTGGTTGTACATACCTCTACGGAGCTCGTCATGGCCCACTTGACCTCATCCGATGCCCTTCGGTGTCCGGTCTCAGTCCGCATCAAGACCGGTATGGCACTTGTACATATGCCCTATCCCCGAGGCGTAAACCCGGAAGGAGGGCTGTCTATCACTTTTTCCAATTCAGGGTTTAAGAGCGGGCCTGCAAATCTGTCATCCATGCAGGGACACGAGATGTCTTGACAGAGTTTGAGAGCCAGTCCTTACCGAAGCGGTAAAAGGGACTTCCCAATTTGGTACGATGCATGTCCATTGGACCCTTCAAAGATGTTCGTCTCCGATATCTCGGGAGCGGCCTCTCCCGATAACTGGCGTTGAAAATGGCACTAGAGGTAAGGTAGGTACTTATCGTTATAGAGAAAGAAGGAGGTGTTTCAGACTTCAACAACGACTGATATTGAGGCCACAACGTGATTCGCCCAAGCTACACCGCGCTTCCCAGTGGGCCCGCCAAGACATGGCGGCTTCTGTAGCCTCATTGCTGTCCAACGTTAACAAGCCACAGGAAAGCTTGCACGTCTCTCCCAGGGATCCCAAAAGATCCTCAGGGGCTTGAACAGCCTGCTGTGAGATCTCACGTACACGTGAGGTGACGTAAAGGAAGCGGTTGTTGACTGCTCGGGTCTTTCCGAACAGTCGAGATGTTGATGTGCGATGTCGAGATTCGTGGTGCATGTCAGATCGAGCTAAGAGAATGCGTTTGCTGTCTGTTGGCACAACTTGGCCCACAATGCTTCCCAATCGCAACCTTATTCTCCCCTGATGCCCGGCACTTGCTAGTTTATTAGTAAAAGGCTTCTTATTTGTCTATTTCATCTTATCGTGGTTTCTCGGGCTGGGGTAAGCTGACCACTGGGGGAAATTTCCACATTCTGCTCCTAGCATGGCAAAGGATTCGTATGACGATGGTTTTCCCGCCATGTTATGAAAATTCATGAAGCTCAACACTCAGGAGTCGGCCACGATGGTGCATGTTGTCTGGAAATTGGTGGCAATATTCATCATCGTAGTTAAGGAGAAATTGATGTTGACAAGAGAAAGTAGTAGATAGGTATAGAAAGTTTTGGTGCGGTAAGGAGCAAAGCCTCTGCCAACATCACGTGTCTGTATTGTCGCGATAAAGCTTCCCGACCGATCGGTTTGATCGATGACAGGATAGACGTCCATTAGCGGTCCCCCTTGAATAGAGCAAAGCCTTGGTAGAAGGCCATGGAAGGATCTAAAAACAAGGCTGGGGACTCCGGAGACTTCTAAATGGTAGGTTGGTGCCGCGCCGAGTCTGACGAACAAGTGTTTAACGTGTTGTCCGATCGACGGGGTCAATGATGATTATAATCTAGGCTGTGATTGCTCTCATGCAGGGGGGAATGGGCGTCAAGCAGGATGTTCTCCGCGGTGCCCCTGTCCCCGTCTGTAATCTGGACCACCACCAAAAACCGGGAGGAAGCCAAAAAAATGCCCAGCGAAAGCGGCTCCAATAGTGTCCTCGGTCGGCCGAAGTTTAGTCGGACGTCTCCTCACTGATCCTCATGCCTTCACAGCGATCAATACTCTTATCTTAGAAGCAGATTAGGCGCTATGGGAAAATTCCCGTGTCTACCTTAGGATTTGGCGTATAAACATCGTGCCGGCTCCCGTACGAAAGTCTTTTGCCATCCGTTTTGACATGGATGGGATAAAACTCGGCAAGGAGATCTCGAGATGGCAGCCCAATTTGCGTGCGGGGTGGTTTGGGTATCAATCGGAGATGATCACGTACTGTGTAATAGACGTTACATATCAAGCGTACCGACTGGCCTTGCAAGTGGTGACTGATAACGGACATGAAGAGGCCAATCTATGCGTGACCGGACTAGCTTTCTGATGTGAGTGTGGCCGAAGTGAAAGTTTACAAGTCGTGACCGCCAAGATCTGTAATCCGAGAACGCTTTGTTCATCCGTTCGAGAGGAGCCGGCAGAACCACTGCCAATCGGCTACCCTCGGAGCCGGCCCCCGGAATTTCGCATCTGAGGCTTTTGGCGATCTCAAAGTGTTTGCGTTGTGTAACAGAACGTCCACCGCCAAACTGACGTTGTTCTCGTATAACTCTGGAAAAAGAGAGACATCCAACTCGGTCATTGGCGTGTTAAGTGCTTTGCGTTCAAGGACGGGGCTTGCCCGAAAGATGAGAGAAGGCTGCAATGGCGTACCGTAGTGAAGAACAAACGAGATAGGAAGCTTACCGTGAAAAGTGAAGACGGTCTACGGTGTCTCGGGTATATCGGCTCGCCAGTTACCGGTGTGATCTGCGAATTATACAGTGCCAGTGTAATTTCTTTCTTGATTGCCCGGGTGTTGAGCAGCTTGGTTCTGCGTTGCCTAGAGATCCTATTGCAATGGATCCAACTCGGTTGGAATAAGCAGTTCGGTCGTGTTGAACAGTTCCACGATGCTGCTTGAGTTGCTTGACATCCACAAGAGTTCCAAGTGGAAGACACTGCCATCCATGGCGTTTGTTTTACCAGTCTGCTTGCGTCCATCAAGAGAGGTTGTATACAAGAGGATGCTGGTTGGCAACGGTGACGACTTGGGCAAGTAGACGAGACGATCCCGTGTTAATGGCACGTCGGTCAACCACCCGTGGCTTCTTGGCCCATTCCATAACTTTCGAAATGCCTAGGGATACGCCTGGGATTCGATCATGCCAGGCAGCGAGCATCGTACTGTGTACCTAGTCGCGCAAAGACGATGGATGCTCAAAAAAATTGCATTGGCAGGCAGGGCAGGGAGCCATGGGAGGACGGGGGAGGGACGATTATCTGTCCGTCGAGTCTCCATTCCCACCAGTAGGATTGCGCTTCTGGCGAACTCTGAAACAACCCCAGAAGATGTTCATACATCTGTGAGCGTCTGTCGAGGAGCATCGTGGACCAGATAACATGCTGTAATAAGCATCTGGGTCGTGCTCGCCAGAAGGTTTGCCCCCCTGAAGAGACGAATTTCAACTCCTAAAAACTTCAACATGACGCTCGGGCCGTGAAGCGGGGTTTCTGTGTGCCTAGAAGACAAAGAGGGGTCGAAAGATGGTAGTGTACTCAATGTCCATTTTCAGGGACTCTGCCGCTGAAAGGAAAGGGGTCTGAGGGGGAACTCTGTGCCTCAGTGTCTGTGCCTTTGGACAGTCAGACAAGGTGCCAAGGGCGAAGGGCCACACAGTAACAGGTCAGCAAAGAGAAACAGGGTCCCCGCCGATCATGACATAATAATCAGGCGTTGAAGACGGGACAAATATTTCCAAGGGCGGTGGACCCCGATAGGTTGAACCAGTGAGGTTGAAGAGTCGGTGTCGGCAACCACCTCATTTGGCTTTTTACCCGAGAAAATTTGGAGGGGCTCTGGTGTTGAGTTACACAGTATGTATCTGTGTTATCGACTCGCAGTTGGTTATCAGATCTCTGACGGCTGGAATTTCGACAGAGGTTTAGGAAACCCGAAAGTAGGCAAACCGTGAATCTTCTTATGTCTTGGTTGTATTGCATAGTTCGCGGGGCTCTTCTGCTGTTCCCAATAGTTCGTTGCTTCGAAGCAGAGTACGCAGGTTCATTCCGATAAATCGGCTCGCAGCGAGTTTGTTGGGGGTTGGAAGTGGTCTGGCGTGGGAAGATAAGGAAGAGCCTGAAGCTGTCAGTCGAGCCATTGAGAGGACAAAGGACATGGACAGGTTGGCGGTGGAAGAACGGGCGTTGGCTTTAATGTTTCCGAGGCTTTTCGGGTGGATTGGGGTTCGGGTTCACGGGAGGATGGCCTGGTCGACAACCTCGAAATAGTTATTTCCATGTGCCTTTCCTCCTTGCAGCACTTTGCGCAGGCAACAACAAGGGCAGGTGGCCTGTAGAAGTACAGTACTGTGAACCCAAAGGTAGCAATACACTTTCCTGATCTCTCCTTGATTTCTTTGATTGGGCGCAACACCGTGTCATGTTGTTTGGTGTATCGTGAGCTTCACCCACAAGATGGGGTGGATGGCTCTCCGTGAAGTAAGGTAGTAGGAAAGGACAGGAAGACGCCTGAAAAATAGCTGCATAGTAGCGAAGGTTGTACCTAGTACCTAGAGGTAGGTACATAATAGAGGACCTGGCGAAAACACAGTGCAAGAGTTGATGGAAAGAGAACTGAAAGACGGGACGGGCGATTGAAGGATTGGCTACTGATACAGGTAGGTAGCCGGAGGTACCTAACGGTTGGATAGTAGACGGATGCTAAGGTAGACAGTGCCCCCATTTCATCATTGCGTGACAAGAGATGGAAGGGACAAAGTGGCACGTATCAGAAGGAAGAGTGCTTGAGACTTGAGACTGTTGTTCAAGGGCGACCGTTAAACAGTGGTCAGTGACAGTCCAACACTGAGAAAATCGGCTGCGAAGGCCTCTATGAGCCAATCAGATGTGCGCGATGTGCGCACTGTGGCGTCACCGATCGGCAATCTGGTGCAGCAATTGACGCTGTGGCCGTGGCAGTGGAGGTCCCATTTTTGCCTAACCAGAAATGAACAGCGGACGACGACGACGAGGCTTGCCGCTTGTGCTACGCAGTATGCCTGTACCTAATTCTTTTCTCCATCGCTTCGGTTGCAACTTCTCCATCATTCGTTCTTTTCTCCATCCCAATTTCCCCACCACGGGGCCGCAAGAGGTTTTCGAGCATGCAACCCAGATGCAGCTTGTGAGACCCCACTCGTCCCTTCCTCGTGGAGCCGAGATATGTATGTGGCTGCCGCCGTCGCTCCTGTTTTAATAACTGTCGTCTTTGCCTTCTGTACCTGACCTGGGCTGTGAGTTGCCTCGTTCAACGCCGTTGCCGTACTTGGGGGTTGTGGTGCAAATACCAAAACTCGAGTCATTACTAGCCGGTTATCTTTGGGTTTCCACTGCACGTGTACACTCTAAGGTACCTTATCTTTGGTTATCCTATGCTATCTGCTTGAGCCTTCTGGCAGATTCATTCTGGAAGGTCTCGTGGAAGGAGCAGTGACAACTCGCTCACAGACCATCGCAACTCCCCTCTTCGGATATCACCTCGGTGGCTGAACACTCCGGGGTCAGGGATTGGTGAAGGCCCTATATCAGGTGGGGGTCAAAAGGGAAGGGACGTCCAGTGGAAGTCGGCCCCAAGAGGGGAAAATGAATATCCCTGAATTTTGCAAAGTCGAAAGAGAAGGTCCTTGCGGCCCAGGGCTCCCACGTTCCAACGTCTTGGGACATGGAGCCCGGTGCCCACTGGCACAAAAATCCAAAATGCCTGCACCACCCACTGCTGCGGTTCCTCCATCCCATCATTGATTGATTGATTACTGCCACTTCACCATTACTGAATTGTTCTCTACCGTGAGACAGGAACAGGAGAGATAACTATTTTACTTCCAATTGCGGTATACGAGGCACCGCTTGGAGAGACCGGACTCGCTCGCTCGCGTACACGTAAACACGCCGCATCCTCACCTTCCACTTACTCGGTTCAGCGCCCCGGCGCTCGGAAACATAACCACAACAAAAAGGCGAAAGGGCGTACAACAAAAAGAAAGAAAGAAAAAGGTATGTTGGCGTACACTACCTACCTTACCTATTTGCGTTGTGGTGGTGTAGCAGTGTCGCGGTGTGAGAGGGCTTGCCGCAGGCTTGCAGTGGTTGCTGCCGCCAATCCTTTTATTTTCTTTGGTTGCCGTCATGCTTGGCCCAGGGGCGCATCGTCAAGCATCAAACTGCCATCCGATCTCTAAAGTGCAGTGGTGTTTTTCGTCTCTCATCCCTCCGGCTTCCGATCGACAAGCGGGTTGAGGTGCCCCAGCGAGCTGCCACAAAACAAATTCTCCCCTCGGAGGGTTTGCGCTCCAGTCGCTCCTGTGACCATAGCGAACAGCAGCCCTTCGCAGCCACTCACAAAGCTCTCCCAAAGTTGGCAAGGCACAGCTCGCTGATCGCGGCAGAAAAACAGGTCCAAGGCCGTCTCCTGACCAGCCCCCGTCGGCCACCCAGCAAGGGGTCCACTCGCCGCCTCCATTCCTCCTTTTGCTCCATCTTTTCGCTGTCCACCGCATTCGATGGCCCTCTGGCCTTTCAGGTCTGCATTTCGTCTCAGTCTGCAAATCTGAACCTGTTTGATTCTTGTTCTGCCGCCGCCTCCAGGGTTATCCCATCCCAGCATCCTGCCAGCATAATTTCGGACATCCGCAAAGAAGGCAAAGAAGGCCAAAAACAAGCACCACGCGAGCCTCATTCCGTCAAATCACCGAGTAGCAGCCGGTGCTCGCTACCTCCAGGGTTGGTACACCACCTTCAAGTCTTTAACCCGTCATATTATCCCACACACCCTCCAACTCTTCACTATATTCCATAGTCTATCTCGTCTCTCTTTGCGCGGACGCAGCACCGCACCGCACCGCACCGCGAACCTTTCAGGCCCGGCGCTCACACTACGCCTTCTCTAGTTTCCTCGTGCACACCTGCCTTCGCAAAGGCTTTGGCCGAAACAAACGACTAGGGTCTTTCTCATCACTACACCACCTCCCCCGAATTTTGCCTACTGCCTATACAACAAAAGGTAGAGGGTAGGGTGCCGTTTCGATATCCTGACGTCGTCGGTTCTGCTTCGGCCCAGCCCGTCCCTCTGCAAAAGGCATTACCCTCGACCACTTGGCCCCACGGGCCCACGACCCACGCTTTAGCTTCCTCGCTGCCGCCCCGTGCAACCTTTGCTCCAGTCCCCCACCCCTCCCCCTTTTTTGGGTGCCTACAATCGCTTGTCTACTCGGAAAAAAGCGCTTTACCCCTTGAACACATCTGTTCTTGCGGCATCCACAACTGTCTATTTTGGTCTCGTGGAAATACGGGACGACACGTTGGTGGCAAAAAACGACACCGCCTTACCAACAGGACGGACGCAAGAGGGAATCGCTCCACAGGCGGGCACTTTCATCCCATCAAGACCGACACACTTCTCTCGTGTGTCCCTTTTTCGGTCGCAAAACATCACGACTGTATCAGTACCGCTGCCCGCCGTGGCCTCATAATTGACAAAATGATGGAGGACAACAACATGGGGAAGATACCCGGAATGGAGTGGTCAGATTCATCATCCGGAGCGTCCGACGATCAGCAACATGACCAGCATGAGCAGCCAGTGATTCATGCTCCAGTCCCGATACGACCACGATTGCCGAGCCGAAAGAGCAGTGGGACCATGATTGTACCGCGCGACTCTATTGACGTTGGCCCTGTCGAGATGACTCTTGGGCCTGACGACGTGAGGGCCATGAGCCCGAGGAGAACGAGCCAGGACCTCGAAATGTTGAGCAAGGAGGCAAGGGAAGAGTTGCAAAGGTGAGTTCTGACTACCAATTACCGCTGCCGGTGACAGCGCTCGCACAGTTATGGATGATAGGTAAGCTAACTGTGAATTACAGGCACGCAAAGGCGCTTCAGGACTCGCTGTTGGCCCTCTTCCACCGCATCGAGGCCGTCAAAGAGGAACACAACAAGCTCGACAACAATAACAAGTTCCTACAAAAGTACATTGGTGATCTTATGAGCACTAGCAAGATCACAGCGCCCAGCAGCCGACCCAAGAAATGAAAGACGTCGACTATCGTTACCTGCGTTGGTATAGCTGGGATGACGAAGGTTGTTCGGCAGGAAGAATATAGCTTCATAGGAAGAACCGACCTAATTCAGGCTATGATGCCTCACAACACGAACCGACTCGAATTCGCCAACAGGAGGGTTATATGGAGAAGCGACGAGCGTTTACCGACTCGGCGGTTCTCAACAACGCGGAACATTTCGAGCCATTTTTATTTGTGGTGTACCTTCAGAAGGAGTTGGTTCCGTTGTGCCTGCCTCAGCATTCGATTGAAGATGGCACGTGTCAGTTCTGTCCCCGACTCGGAATTTTGATCCGACGATGAAAACGGTCCAGGGCCTTGTGGACGTCTGCACGGCTTTGGCCGTGGAGTATCCGGATCACACGCATCATCATTATCCGTTGTTTTACCATTGGCGTGGGGTTTTGGGTTCTTTTCACTTCTCTTTCTTTGTTCTTTTGCGAGTCGCCTTTGCCTCACATGGGTTACGAGTTTGATACCATTTATACGCGGCTCGCTCTGGGGGTGGCATGGAAAATTATTACTGGGGAATTATGCACTATACCTATCTTGGCCAAGGCAACGACCACTTGGCCGACGAGCTTGGTTACTGGACATGGACTGGGGAAGCATTACACTATGGCGTTGTCCGGAGTCTCGTCTGTCTATTTTGGGCCAAGCTGGCTTGTTATCATTAGGATATGGAGGGGAGGATCGTGTACATAGGACACTTGGGTTTGTTGAAGAAAACTGACACAATGAAATAAAAGACCAATGTCCCTGCAAGGTCGATTATCGCAACTTAGAAGGAAAGATTCAGCTGTGCTTGTTTACCTGGATGAGAAGTCTCCGTTATGTCATGAGGCGCAGATTTCCGGGGTTCCGGTGGTACGGTGGTAACGCCAGAGCATGGTTTCTTTGGCCATGGTAAGCTTGCGCCGCTCAGCGTTGACGTCAAGCTGAAAGATGGCTATTTTGGGAAAAGAAGAATCAAGATGCGGCCATGGATAGACGGTTCGAATTTTATCGGCGGCATTATGCCACGGCACCCGACAAGATTTTTAGACTTTTCTTTTTTTCAGGGTCCATGCTGTTCTCCAGTTCTCCGTCAGGCCGGACACGGACACGGACACACGAGGACCAAATTTGACCCTGATTTTCGCGGTTGCACTGTGCTTGCGCGAAATGCGTTGTCGCACCCGCGAATGAGTGAATGAATGAGGTGTCCATCGGCGGCCGTCGAGCGAGAGCCACGGATTGTTCGAATTTGGAAAGCCGAGCGAAAGAACACGCAAAGGAGGACCCGCAAAATCCCCTCATCTGATACATCCACATCCGATTTCACGTGTGGTGGATTTCAGGGGCCCCCAAACCAAAATTCATCGGACGCAGGACGATTGTAGGGAAACCCCTTCTTTTGATGTTTTTGTTCTCCGCCCTCCACGCACTGCCGGCCGGTCGGCTGTCTTCACCCCCTTTTTGTTTCTTGTTGTTTGTTGTTTTTGTTGGGCGCCAGGAGAGCATACCTGGCGCGCTTCGTGATTTTGACAGCGATGATGAGTAGAATTGCACAGGGATGAAAAAGAAGTTGGAGCTCTCCCCGCCTTTTTCTCAATCGTATTCCCAGTCAATGATAATAATGGAGGAGATATACCTGTATCTGAAGTTTTGAACATGCGGAACCATTCTTCAAGTTGAAGCGATGGTTCCGAACCCTCCTGCAACTTCTGCAGGCATATCCGCGATGGTCATTCTTTTTCCACCAGAGAAAAACGTCTTGCGACTAATGATCTACCCACTGAATGGCCTGACAACGACATGAATACATTCCCAATTCCCGCCTGACTCCGAAAGCCGGTGCCCGCATCTCACTCAACAATCAGCCAGACGAGCTGGAAGGGAGACTGCCGCACCGCAGCGCAAAGGATTGCGAACACAGTGAAAGACAAAGAATTCAGCAGCCAACCGGCACTGCTGACTGCACAACGCTGCATGCACGAGGGTTTTGTTTGTCAGCCACTGTAGCCGTCGCAAGCAAAGAAAACAAACAGGCTTGGAAGGGATGATGCGGTGGCTTAGCTGCGGTATATTATCAGACAAATCAGGCCGTTCTTACAACTTACAAAGTCAAGCCCGCGTGGCGCAATTGGTTAGCGCGTCAGACTTTTACAACCGAGTGAAGTGATCTGAATGTTGCGAGTTCGAGTCTCGCCGTGGGCGGCTTGATTTCTTTTTTCGCTTTTGTTTTGCATTTTTCTATCTTGCTCATGGTTGCTTCCATTTCAGTCGCTCTCTTTTTTGCATCACTGCATTATATAATTATCACAGCTTAGATAGCATCGTGTTGTGGACTTTCATTTCTTTGGGATGCATGTATCGCTTATTGCGTTGGTGGATTGCCTGCTCAATCTGCATATTTCACGAGATGAACGGTTGCAGTCAATTGTTGGCGATGCAGTTGTTGGTGTTGATTGACGGTTCGCACCTTCCGCATTTCGAGGCCGTATCAGTTCCCAGCTTTTATGATTGAAGATCGATCCCATTCAAAGGTTCCGATTGTTGCCCAAAAGTCAAAGACGATTCATCCCTCCATGAGTCCCCCCATCCATCCACAGCGTTTACGACATCCACACCACGCAGCACACGGCAGATTAAGATCCTGAGAAAAAAAAACGGATACACTGATCTTCACATTAAACACTCAAACCCTCATATTCTTCTACCCGGGTCGCGCGCACGCAACTACCGACCCCAAACAGGTCCGTTCCCTTCCCAAGTCGAGGGGAGGCAGAGCAAGATAGAATGCATTTAGCTGGGGATAAAGCACGAGGTGTCCGCGTTTTTGACCGCACGAGTTGAGGCAGGCGTGTTCTCCATGCTCAGGATAAGTGCTCCCTACATCGACAAGCGATCTGGCTGTTCCTCTCAAGAACACCACAAACGAAAGGGTCTGTCTGCCCTTTGAGGAGCGATCACCTTCCATCTCGATTTCTTTCCCAGCTTCAGCTCGCACAGGAGCAACGAGGGGATAAGATGCCAATTTCTAGACGCTTCGATCTGGAAACGAGCAACAACATGGCCGCTTCGGTTCGAGAAGCTCGAGTGTCTGTACCGGTCTGGCTGTTTCCACTCAATATATGACGAACGGTTTATCCTTTTCGTACCGAATGGCAGTCGTGAGTCGCCTTCTGTCCCCTTTTCGTTTCCCAAAGCTTCATTCACGGAGGATCGAGTATGGGATAAGAATACTATTTCTGGCTGCTTCGTCTGGAACGAGCAACAACGTGGTCTCACTGGATCAAAAAACTCAAGGTGTCTGCCTTCTGTCCGTCTCATTGGATCAAAAAACTCGGGTGTCTACCTTCTCTCTCACAGTTGGCTACCTACCCAGCGAACTCATCAAACGAGCCAAGCGGTTCGGTTGCAGAGATGACTACAGGCATGTATACACACAGAAAAGCTCACAGTTCTCTTTCCAAAGCAGGTGCCTTAGGTTCAACTGACTAGAGCTACCTGGTGGGAAAATGGGTACGGTATTTGACCCGTGTGTGGTTGTTTCCGTTCCTTCCCTCCAAGCAGATGAGGGCTGTGACATGAGGCTCTATGCGTCGCATAGAGTTAAACGGGGCTCGGAGTCGGCCCCCGCCTCACGCACCTGCCCGTTTCCAAGTGCACATGTGCCGGACCACGGCCGCCCTCAGACTTTGAGCCTCAACGCGGGGGTGTGGCTCATCTCGCTACTGGCTTCGATCGGCCAGCTACCTCTATGCAACGCATACCTTATCACGTCACTGCCCTGGCTGGTCAGTTCGGTCAAGCCAATCAGTCTTGTTGTAGCCCCGTTTGCTTCTTTTCGTGGAGGGGACAGTCAGGGATCACCTCAACAGAATGGAGACAGCCTCGCTGGAGGAAGGTCAGCTGTAGAAGTTGAGATCAGATGGAATAGTCCAGCCACCTATCTACCATCTGGAACAGTCCATCTTCATCCAACGAGCAGGTAACACAGCCACGATCCTGATAAGCTCAGGGACGAGATGAGCCCCTCCTACTTCGATCCCGGGCTGTTATTGGTCTTGCCCTAATCTGGAGGCTGTATTGTCGTGTACAAAGTAATGCATCATCGAACAAGTACACACTGCAGTTCAGACTTGGTACGTTGACCAAGCAACAAGCCACACACTTCTTTTTCTTTCCCAACCGAGGGCTATATCTGAACTTCAGCCCTAGGTAAGTACCGGTACCTAACTTGTGCCCCGCACCAAATTTTCCTCCTACATAAACCTCTTCTCGAAATCTTGTCCACTCCCTCTTTTCTCCCCCCAAAACAACAAACTCTTCACTCACCCTCACTTCTTGTCCTCCTTAACAAGGCAAGTCGTGAACCAACAAGATGGCCACCATCAACTACACTCCGGCGCCGCCGGCAGCCCCATCTTTACTGCTGCTGGCGGCGTCGACGCCGTCTCACTCTCACCTGGCGTCACCTTGATCGCCACCTTCATTGCCAAGTTCTTGTCTCGACTGGTTGTGCCTCGCTCTCCGAGCTGAGCGCGTTGCTCCCAAGAAAAGGTCAGTTCAGTTCGATATCATCAACTTACCTACCCTCTCACTTTTCCCTCATCGCGTCATTTCTCATCTTCGTGATCTTCACCTCCATTCTGCCCACCAGCTCAAATATTGCTGCTGCTTTTTACACGTACACTGTCGACCTCTTTCTGTGATGGAATCTGAGCCGATACTGACAACATAGCAGATCAACCATCACCAACGATCTCTGGGTTATCCCGCCCTGCCAGGCCAGTCATGGGAGCATGGTGCACCGCATTCATCAAGGCATGACGGCCTTAAGGCCTGTTCGGGTCCGCGTTAGGGATTTTAAGAAATAAACGTGTTAGCGTGCAGGGTCCGCAGCTGCACTCCTGCAACATTAAGGCAGCGTTAAGGTAGGCCAAGACTTTGACTGCAAGATGGGAAGAAGTGCTAATTCCTTCCAAGGCCGCGTGGGCCGCAACCCACGCCGCAACCTCATGCGCAGACCCTCTCACAGGTCCCTCAACACCAGGCACCTCCAAACCAGGCTAGCCTCAGCCCGTTCAGATCCAATCGGTCCAGCCTCAGACCACCGACTGGTCTCCCACAACTCGCCATACTGCACATGAGCGGATCGCCTCCGTCCCAAGCCCGAGGCCGGCACAAACACCTACGATCTACACCTTCGTGTCACAGATCCTCACTTCCACTCGGCTTCCCAGTACTACCATCCTTCTCGGCATGAACTATCTTGCCAGGCGCGTCAACATGATGGATGAAGGCTAGCGGCCCGCCGGTGCGCAAGGTGATCCCTATGCCATGTGTATGTGTCCTCCGTTCTTCCCCAACATTCCCGGACACCCGTTAACTCGCAAACAGACGGCGGTTATGACAACCATGTTGCTTTGTGGTGGCAGTCCCAGTTAGAGCAACGCCAACGAGTTCCCTACCTCTCTCGTCATCGTCCTCTTCCTCTCCTTCTTCGTTACCTTCTTCGGCCTGACCTTGTTGGCGACGAGCACGCACATGCACCACCCTTACAAGCTGGGCGTCCTATACGTCGTAGATTCAGTACCCGCAAAGGGCTGGATCAGGCAAAGGCCCTCGGACAGCCCGTCACCTGTGGCGCCCGTACGCATTGGACGATACGCGCCGTTCTAGTCTCCATCGTCTCCCCCATCAACAACGAGCCATCGAACCCAACATCAATAAACCGTGACGACTCCTCTGAGTTGCAGGTTGTTCTTCAACCTATGACCATTGCCTCTACAGTCAACAACATACATTATCAACCTGAGCTCAAGATGGAGTCTTTAGTCTTCTTCAAGTTCAAATCTAACAAGGAGCCCACCCGTGTGGAGTTCGTCGGAACTGGCATGTCCGTCTTCGAACTCGAACGTGAAATCATCCTGAAAAGTGCGCTCGACGATGGCACTTTGGCTCTGATTTCGTCTCTCCCAACAGAGACCGGGCACCTCTCGTATTTCCATGGCTGCGAGCAGCGCTGCTGCTCACAACAGGAGCGAAGCCAAGTCACTGGCGGATGACTCAATCAACAATCTGCCCATCTCGGATTACATGGATCGCCAAGTCCGGCTTTTTTTGTGTTGTTTTTCCAGCGTCATGGTCAATGCCGACGGAGAGTTTGTCATTGCCCGCCGAGCCTGGCAAGGCTTCATGGGAACAGTTTCAGGAGCGTGGGCTGGAGTGCCCCATCGACCACAAGTTGTTCATAGACCCAATGAAGACACCAGTGCACTCCAGCTCACGCTCCTGACAAGGAAAGGAAAAGAAAGAGAAAGTCTTTTCGCACCGCCGCAAATGTCTTTATACACCGCTGTCCAAAATACTACTAAGTATAACTTTGCCAAAAAAGAAGTTGTCAGTATAAAAATGGTACCAGAATTTTCGTAATTTTCTACTCTATTTTATAGTCTAGTTGCCTTAGACGTATCTGTCTAAAGGAAAGACTCAATGCAAATATTCCAAATTTAAAGTAAATAAATAGTTTTTTCTTCTTTTATTATATACTGAGGGCTATATAGGGCGCCTAGGTACGCCCGACACATTATATTGTACAACCACAATAAATAAAGATTCCGATGTACCTTTTATATGCTACGGCCTTAATTTGGCTGAGTTACCTCTAAAAGCCTTTTTTGATAGCGGTGCGAAAAGACTTCCTCAAAAGAAAAAGAAAAAGAAAAGAACAAAAAAAAGACCTCCGCCACATCATTCTTCCACTTGCCACCCTTTCCATCCTCCTCTTCACTCTTGTTGACGCCCGGAAGACTCGAGGGTCTTCCCCTATCCGTACGCCCACTAAGAGCGGCAGGACCGAAGAGAGGCTACCTCAACGTTGGCCAAGGCCGCTCTTCGCCTATTTGGTTGTTTTACAAGCCTTACACCTGAGCAACTTGAGACTTGGCAATTCCAAACCACAAAAAGTAAGCTTGAAGGGGTGGGTGATCCCGAGATCAATGATGGGCTGCTCCTGAGGGAAACAAGGAGATTCAGGAGCGTGGGCTGGAGTGCCCAATCGACCACAAGTTGTTCATAGACCCAATGAAGACACCACTCCAGCCCACGCTCAGCGGCAACAACTGCCATCACAGGAACCGCAATTGCATCAACAGCAACAGCAACGCCAGCAGCCGCAACAAAGGCACACGCGCGCACCCCCCCCCAAAAAAAAAAGAAAAAAAGAAAAAAAAAAAAAAGGAGATCCCAACCCAACATCCTCGGGCCAACTCCACGGATTGCAGTGGTCCGTCAGTCGTGTCATACAGCTCCCCGATGTCAGTTGACTCTCCCGTCCATTCTCAAGGTCGACTCCTTGAGGAGGGTGAGATCCGAGAGGATTGAGAGAACCACTGCAAGTCCTAGCCCACTTGCTCACACACCAATCCAAAACGCCCCCAATCCCGGGCTGGGCGGGGCCAGGGAACAAACCGCCCGGCTCGGCGAGCGGCCAATTCGAAAATCTGCTAACAAAACAAAAACAACCCAGTGTTGTCTTTCCAACTGGTACTTGGTGGTTGTCACCGCGAGGTGGAGGAACTCTCTGGCGAGCTATATGAAGCGCCTGGAGGAGGAGGAGAAGGAGAAGGAGGAGCAGAAGAAGATCAACGACATCATCGTTGCTCGAGAAGAACCCGAACATGGCGGACGTTGACATCTGTCGCCGGCACGTATAAGGGTCGCAGTAGTGATATGAAGGATTACTGCTCCACTGCGCCGTGTAGCGTTCGGTAAAAAAAAAACTTATTTTTCATGCACGTCCTGCAACCACCTGCAACTACCTGCACTTACCCCAAACTGCCAAGGAGGTGCTAGATCGCCAGAGAGCAGATATCAGACTGGATATTGAGATGAAACGAACCAAGACACAGAGAAAGAGAGAGAGTTGCCGGCTGGACTGGTGGAAGAAAGCTTTCCACCCTGTCTCCGTCCTGGCGAAGGCTACGGCCGCCTCTGACAGGGATCTCACTCCTCGCAGCATCACCGCATATCTCATCGTCGGTTGGCTGGCTGTCTGCTATGGTGCAAGCTCATCAGCATCTGCAGTTCAGGAACTTGATCAAGCATATTGTGAATATGCCCGGCAAGCGCCCACTTTAACTCAAGGAACACCTTCCTACTACACAAATTTTCTGGAATAAATACTTCAGTTTGAGTGGAAGCCCTCTTCAACCAGGAGCTCCTCTCCTCGTTCAAGCAGCCAGTTGGCTGGTCAGCTGGCCGACGATGATGATATGATTTCATCGTCGGTCGGCTGGCTCTCCTTTTCAGAAGAGGCAAGCTCGACTTGCCCTACTTTCTCCCTGTCAACATGGTCACCGGCGCCAAGCACGAGAATGAGAGAGTGGTGGGTGGGATGGATCGTTCGTGGAGGATGGGACTAGTGTGATGATAAGGTATATACCTATGTACGTAGTATCTGACTCGAGGTATATTCAATAATTCAACAGATGTCATTTCAACAATAACTTGACAAGCAGGTCCAGCACTAGAAAGACTTGCCGTCATAAGAACATTTGTACCACATATCCGAGTCGTTCATATTCATTACCTTACCTGTACGAATAAGGTACTGCCGTATGCCGTAATTTGCGCCCAAGACCCGTTTCGGCCGCCGGAAACGGCGAGCTGGTGTAAGTGAAATAAATGCATTGACTGGAAGTGAAAACATCAAACACCTTTGCTTTGAGGTGTTCGTGCGAGGAATGAACGACTGACTTACCATGCTTCTAAGAAGACATCTTTCTTATTAAACATGCTGTGATTTGCACCCTATTCATCCCTTTCATAGTGTTTGATCCCAAGCGAACGTCCGCATCGGTGCATCACCATTCGGTAGGCGTTGCGGCACAGGCGCAGGCAGGGCCTGGCGCTGAAAATAACAAGATCCGAGCCCATATTCCACCAAAGGCGGGTTTAGCTCAGTTGGGAGAGCGTCAGACTGAAGTCCACTTCACTCATAAATCTGAAGGTCGTGTGTTCGATCCACACAAACCGCATCAAATTCTCTTTTTCTCTTTTTTGCTGTCTTGATGGATTTTGCTGGTGGAGTTGTGGTCGGAATGGGGGGCAGGGGTGATCCTGCTTTTTTGAACTTGGGTACTGTGGGCATGACTCGCGTGTAAGTCGTGGATGGGGCTCCCTCTTGTCCCAAAAGGGGAATGAAAAGGACAAATCGGAAAACTGCGCACGAGTGCGAGCTTGTTGACACTTGATAAGGTAGGTCATGCAGAAGCGCTTTCACCGGTTGAGGGCAATATAAGACGCATGACTTTTACCCGGTTGAGGCGTCCAACCGGGTTTTGGACAAATCCGGTTCCATGAAAGAACATCTTGGCGTTTGGAAAGCGATGTAAGCCGCAGGCTGGCAGGAATGTGCTGTGCTGAATGAATTCAGAAGAAATTTAGTGATCATGGGAGCGTCTCAACCTATTATTTTCTTTGGCACAGCATAGGGGTCATCCTTTCCTGGAACATCAGCGGCCCAGCCCTACAGAAATTGGAAAGAAGGAAGATTGCTCGACTTCGAAATCTGATGAACCCAGATATACAAGCGTTCCTACTAACACCATCAGCCGGAAGCTCTTGCCGAACTTCCATCCACCGCCGTTGCGGTAGGTCGCACAGTCTGCGTGACGCCTTCCTTGCGAACAGTTACCCAACAAGGTCATCAGAATTCCAGCAGCCTGGATCCAAGTGACGGGTCATTCTATGACATAGCATTAACAGGAGCTGGTAGGGCTGACCGAGTGACCCACGTGGCTGTCAGGCAGTGTACCTTGAGTGACGAATCGGACGGGTCAAGCGAGGACCTGAAAGTTGCGCCTTTGTGTTGTAACATACCCTGAACTTGGCTCTAACCCCACACCTACCAGAAAATACTGCTTTTCTCGGTAGTAACGTCGAAAAGGCGTAGTTTGATCTATGTAGGGCTGTGTACTACCGAGACCAAGGCGCTGGTTCTTCATCGTCGGTAAGAGCCGAGCGTCCAGAGCCGCTCAAAGTTCGTCCAGACCAGATGAAATTCTTAGCGGGCGGGCTTGGAAGTATAGAATTTCGAGATTTGCCAAATCTATAGGTCATACGCTACTAAAGATGTTAGTTCAACATGCTAATGTATCGCTGTAGACTATGAGTGTCGAGAGTTAGTACCTACCTCACATGAAAAGGACAAGATGGCGCCTCGAGGCAACCAAACAACCCAACTTTTCCTTTTGCTGCTCGCCTGGCCAGGCTTTCTTTCTGTTTCTCCTTTGGAAGTAATAGGCAAAGCGTGTAACTACCTGTAAGGTAGCCGTCCACTCATTTATTAGCACAGCATATTTATACGAAGCAAAGGTGCAACCACATTGCTAAAGGAAAGCTCAACTGCCATTTTGACAGCTCGCTAAATGGGGGAAATGAGGAAAATGGACATAACGAAGAAATAATGAAAGGGGAAAAAATATGAAATCAAAGGAAAAAAAAAAGTGAGGCAACCCCCACTTAAGAGAAGTGGAGATCTATGAGATTGACAAGAGTGGGATTCGAACCCACGCCCTTTCGGACCACGGAACTGAGTATTAACTCGGATTAAGGGTTAACCTTAACGTGGCGCCTTAGACCGCTCGGCCATCTTGCCTTTTTGTTGAAATTTTGTTAATTCTTTATTATTTTGAGGTCAACCTATTCCGCGGTGCATGCATTCCACCCCCATTTTACTCCACAATGCCGCCTTCCCCTTCCCCTTCCCTACCCGTATAGACTTGCCTAATGAACCCCTCGGCCTCTTGAATGATTTGCACACTCTGATCCACGCTAGGCGAGCTCGGCTCTCCTTGCACTTTTTGCCATCCTACTAACAACTCCCTTATGTTATGTTCGGAATCCCAGTATACCAGTATCTAAGAGGTTGCATATACTGTTGATGGCCTGCAGCAAAATCGCTGTACAGTAACGCAACAGTAATGCACTCCAAAAAATCACCAAGTGAGACGGGGCGCTGTAAATACAGGGCATGCGCGCTGGAAATCCAGTCTTCAGTGCTCTCATACTGGTATAAACATGGGGTCTAGCGCAGTATGAAAACGAGGAAAGCAGTAAGAACTCCAACGATTTTTGGGCTTCTGATTGGTTAGATGTAGGCCATTAGGGGAGTTGGGGGAAGTGCAGCGACTTGCAGATTTTTACTGGAAAACAGCCGAATGCAAAAAGCAGCGGCAGTATGGTGTTGCTTACTGTTCTTACTACCATATAAAATTTCTTACTGTTACTGGCATACTGGGATTCCGAACATAACATTAGGTGACTTCCCGCTTGAAGGATCTCGGGCCTGATGAGGTTCTTCAGTGAAGGAATCCGGCAGGCGGCTAGGAGGACGAGCATTGCACCTGCCATTCTATTTTGCTTGATCTTAGTGGCATGTCCAAGTCAAATCACGGAGGAAGATAAGACAAGAGAAGAAGAAAAAAGAGGAGAAGGACGCACGAAAGTGGACACATCCATGTATCAACCAGCACTGTCTGGGAGAATCCCCTGAGGTTCAAGATATGAAGTAAACAAGCATCCAGACAAGCCTTGCAGTTAGCTAGGACTTCGTGGTCCGTTAGCTTTATGTTCACGGATGACGGGGTAGTGGTGCTGTTCATGCCGACGGCCGTGCTGTTTGCTGGAACGGAAGCTAAGGGACCTTGGGCGCCGCTCAATCCGCCTGTTACTGCATCCGGGCTGGTTTCAAGGCCGGAACCGGCATTTACACTGCTTAGTATCCACATAAGATATCTGTGACAGGTATATCAGTGACTGTTTCCAGGTTGTTTGATAGTAGTGAAGAAGATGCAACTTACGGCCGGTAGATGACACTTTGACAAGTGAGATACCTTTGCCTCAGGAATCCCCCATGTTCCGTCTTTACTCCGGTAATCTTGTGCTCTGCCGCGGGTGCGGGCCAATCAACCTCGAAGGCAAAAGCCTCTGGAAGCACACTCCTCCACTCATCCAGCTGATGATCTAGCTCCTTTACAATGCCGGGGAATCGTTTATCATCCAAACTGGCGCCTGTTCCACTCGCATAGAGTAGCTGGTGCACTCGATTAAGCAGCCTTCTCATCGATATACAAGCCAAGAAGTACAGCGAGCTCTGCTCCTTCTCTTGAGCGGTCAAATGGGTACTATACCCCACACCTGGTAGCGGGATTGAGGATTCGATGCGAGCAATACCTGATAGCGGTAAATTGGAGAGTGCAGCTAGATAGTCTGATTCGAGGATGTAGCAGGACCAGAAGATGCGGCGGATACGCTTTTGATCTTCAGAAGTGGAATCGCGAGGGGAATATGAAAGGAGGAGCAGACACTTGGCGGCCGCGGCGGAGATATACTCCCAAGCCTGGAGTGGGCGGCGAAGGAAGGCGAAGTAAAGGCTGGAATTTGGAAGATCATTATTGGTTAGTGAGGGAGCTAAAGCCAGCCTAAGCTGGAAAAGGAGTGAAGGGATGTAGAGGGGTTTGAAGAGAAATTGACTCACGCTACAAAGAAAAGACATTGTGCGGCAATGGAGTTAACATCCATGTGGGCAACGTAGAGTTTCTTGAGCGCACTCTCGAAGTACATATCTCCTCGTGCTGTTGCACGATAGGTTGCTCTGCGTCTCTGTTCACTCTCGGGGAGGGCGGCGCCTTCCATCAAGCCTGCTGTCACTTTGCTGGCACAACCCAGTGCCATAGTGAGAAAAGCTATGCAGACGTCGAGCCCATCGTCGTCGTCAAAGTTTCTGTTGGCAATGATCGTACGAGCATTCTGCAGCTGATCTTGTGACGTTGTGGGATACCACAAGTTGACAGCATGCTCGAACGTGCCCAGAATGCCGTCGACATCTTCTTCTGTTTATACGGAAAGAGGTTTGCTGTCTTCGTCTTGATTCGTGGGCGAGATTGCTCAAAGTGGAAGATGGAGGTGTAGTCATTGCGAAGAGTGGGAAAGACATTGAAATGGGGCCATTGCAGAATTGACTCTATGGTAGAGGTGTGCCGTGATTCCAGAACTGCATTCTCTAGGTTGTTGTCGTTTTGTAGTTCGTCCAGATGTGGCCGGAGGCTAAGGTGAGGCGTAATGTGTAGCTCAGATAAGGAGCCGCTGGAGAAGCTCCCTCTCCCAGCCGATAAGCCAACCACGGGTGACAGCACAGGTTGAGAAGAACTGCGGTTGACAAAGTGTGATGATGCCGCCTAGACGAGTGTTAGCCCCTGATGTGCGATAAGTGAGCAGAGCAGCTGACACTGTTTGCGTTTAACTCGTGAAGGTACTTCTCAACACGTAACGCTCCTTCCAGGATAAGATCGCTCTTTCCTCTCTTAAGGCCTGTTCGGGTCCGCGTTAGGGATTTTAGGAAATAAACGTGTTAACGTGCAGGGTCCGCAGCTGCAATGCTGCAACATTAAGGCAGCGTTAAAGTAGGCCAAGACTTTGGCTGCAAAATGGAAAGAGGTGCTTAACATCCCCTTCCTACCTTTCTTCTTTCTTCCTCTTTCTTCCTTTTCATCATCACCACCATCCTTCCATTTCATCGACACCACCATCCTTCCATTTCATCAACACCACCATCCTTCTTATCACCATCTTTCTTATCACCATCCTTCTTTTCATCGCCATCCTTCTCATCGTTACTTCAATAGTAAATGTCAATTGGGAATAGCCTCATCCATTGTCTTTGCGACGGTCATCCCGTATATTTATAGGGGGGTGAGCCTGGGCCTGCCTTAACCGTAGTCCTTAACGCACTACGTCTCGATTCGAGACGTAGTGCGTTAAGGACTGCGGTTAAGGATTTCGAAGATTCTAGCCTTCTGATTGGTTAGATCGAGGATTTGGGGTAAATGCAGGTGGTTGCAGGGTGTGCATGAAAAATAAGGTTTTTGAGCCGAACACGAAAAATCGTAGTAGTGCGGTAGTACGTTCTACATACAAAATCTTAACCTAGGAACGTACTAACGTGTAAACGAACAGGCCTTTAGGGTATATCTGTCAGCTAGTGGTCCGTTCGCCTTATATGTTGTGACAAGCGTGGTGGTATAAGTTACGAGTCCGCTTCAGATCCGTAAGTGCAATCGTTTTCTGTTGAGACACAAGCCGTGCATGGCGTATTGCCATCACATCTAGCACCAAAGATAGTAAGCGGCCTAGATTCAAATCGAAGAAATCTATGAGATGGATCACGAAATGATGGGAATGATGTTATTGAGGGATCCAGCTATCTGAAGCTGGAGGGGATCACCAGCTATATAGAGCTGGTGATACAAAGAGGAGGAAGGTCTGCAAAGGAGGGGATTCTGGGAGGTGCCAGATCCGCTGTCAAAGAAGGGTGCAGGGTAAAGAGCCCTGCAGCGCAAAGGACTAGCGGTCTGTGCAGCAAACGCCCAGAATCTTCTCACAAAATCTCGTGCAAACGGCATAAACACCTTTACATGATGCACATGCAGGTAGCCAAGGGAACGATAAAACGATCAACAAACCTTATTTTTCTCGACCGGCACAGGTCACACTTGGATAGCAAGTTGCATAAGCGGGTCATCTCCTTGACGTGCTGATCATGGAAGCAAGAGTCTAGGAGAGAACAAACTTACTGCG
The DNA here is from genome assembly GCA_033297205.1 of Pseudoneurospora amorphoporcata. Taxonomy (NCBI): domain Eukaryota; kingdom Fungi; phylum Ascomycota; class Sordariomycetes; order Sordariales; family Sordariaceae; genus Pseudoneurospora; species Pseudoneurospora amorphoporcata. Next base: position 36,875 of record MU859307.1, read on the forward strand.
TGGGACGTGCTGAGCCGTTTCCTAGATGGCCCGCTACTGGTATCATTCTCCATGGCCGTCTTGGATCATCATTACTTTTGTGCCGGATCACCGTTGAAGGCGGAGAACGCTAATCTAATAACTGGATCCGAACCGGACCGATGGAAGATGGCTGGAAGTTAGAACCTGGTGTTGAGGTCTGGAGAGGAGAGAAAGGGATGCGACGGACCGGGGCATTGCAGCCATAACCCCGTGTCACTACGACTATTGCGGGGAAAGCGGAGACTCGGGAGAGACAAGGGGTCTACCTTGACGGGGTAGGGGTTGATTGAGGAGTGTTTTAACTTGCAGGAGCAGGATATCAAGCCAGGCCCGGACCTATTCAACCCGAATGCCGTCGTGGCATACGCAAGCAGCAGTCGCTTCTCGTCGGGAGATTCTCAGGCCATCACTTTGAGATGAATTATGCTCAACGTCCTGTTATATTAGCAAGTCCGGGGTGCTTATAGTGGTTTGCACTTTGCAGCATGAACAAGATATTCTCTCGTGTAGCCAATCCGTATGAAAGCATGGCTGTTGAAAATATCGATTGGCCCATTAAATCAGGCTCCTAACTTCCACATCCGAGTCCTATCGGCGGACCTAGATCACAACTTTCTCGTCGTCTGGCGCTCCCATGGTGTTCAATATCGTCTGCGCACTCCTCTTCTCCAAGCTCTTCTTCACGGGCTTGGGGGCCGAGAACACTTCCTCGAGTTTTTCAAGGGTGCGATCCTTGGTTTCTGGGAAAAAAAGAAGATTACGACACCTTCAACGAGGTCCTAAAATACAAAAACAAGATAAAAATAGTACCCAATCTTCTCGAAAGCAGGCCCGGAGGAATACTGAAGAACAACAGACGCGGCAGCAGATGCAAAGTTTCCGACAGCAATACCCTTTGCACGGGTGGCAGTGAGAAGTGTCTCCGCAATGTACATGGACTGAAAGGCTGTCCAGCCAAAAGAAAAGACCATACCGAAGATGAAGATAAAGGCAATGGTGCTGTTAGCGGCAACGCATTGGGATGGGGTAAGGGCTTGAGTGTCAGCATCATCAAGATTGCTGACGTGGCCAGGCATTGCGAGTTTACTGGTACCCGTCATGATGGCGAAGCAGATGGAAGAGAAAACGATGGTGTAAAGCAGAAGAGGACGGCGGCCAACGACATCAGTCATGCGTGCTCCGGTGACGGCACCAATAAGCGACAAGGCCGGGTTGATACCGTTCAACGCCAATACCTTGTGCTCGTCGGTAATACCGGCAGACTTGAGCATGTTGACCATGTAATAGGAGGACAAGCTGTTGCCACTGACTTGGCCAAAGCAAGCCATGCCGAGGACGCAAATAAGGCGGCGACGGGAGGAGTGGGTGTTCCAAAACTCATGATAATCGTACCACTTCTTGTAGGATGCGGTCATGGAGCCAATGTACCAGGTCGTATTATACAGGCCGTCAGGGTGCCACGCCACTTGGGATGAGCCATCTCGCTGACATAGCAAGGGGCTGATACGCAACAGAAACTGACGCCGAAACCCAGTATGAAGCGAGCGCCTAGGAACTGGGATTTGGTATCCGTTGTGGCTTGCACGCAGGTGCCAATAATGATAATAAGAGCACCTGCAAACATGCCCCGGCGGCGTTCGAACCAGTCGTTGACAGGGGCGGTGAAGAAAACGGCAGCAACACTGCCAATGTTGTACATGGCGAAAACAAGACCGGTTCCTGAGCCCGCAGTGGACCTGGAAGAACTGTTGTGAGAGTGGTCACGTGGCCTCTGTGCCAGTGCCATTCGTGCACGGCCCTGGCGGCCTCCCTCTCGTGCCCTACTTTTCAGCCCTCCAGACTAGCCGCCTCTCTTTCTCTCTCCATAGCAATACACACAGTCATTCTAGCCTGTTCACAAGAACACCAAATGTTAACTCATGCATTATTTCGACTGTCCTGGCCGATGAACACATACATGTGAAAATAGTTTTGGTAGGCTTTCATACCGTTCAATCCTCCCATCAAACTTCCATCGTACCCATTGAGACATCCGCAGAGGTAGGCACCGGCGAGGACAAGGTAGAGGCGGAACATGCTCTTGGACCAGGGCGAGTACTTTGTGTTGTCAACATCGTGGGCCAGGGCCAGCTGGACAGCGACATCGGATTCAAGGAAGGCATCGTCGTGGGCGCCCATGGCCTCCTTCTCGTTGATGCTGCGTGTCATGTTGACTGGCTGGTATAGAGTTATGCTGTGAAAGGGCAAATCACCAGAGACAAGTCTTTGAGGTGGAAGGTAAAGAGATCATGGTGCCCTTTTGTACCATGAAGGCAAAGCGGCGATGAGCTCGTCAGATGAATTTTCACGTCCATGGCTCAGTCAGTCCAGGCTTCTTGGATTGGTGCAGCCCTGCATGCTGATGTTGCTTTTGCACCCGGCGGCACCATTGTGGACTGCCATGCGGATGGAGAACATGAACTTGGAGGGTGTGACTGTCAAGGATGTTATAACCGGGGTCAGTCCGGGGCCCCCGTCATCAGGCGCATCGTTGACGGGCGAATCTGGAGGGCAAGTCTCGGGAAACGGTAGCAGGGTCGGTCTTTTTTCCTCCGGATCTGGAGAGGTTGGACCCTGCATGGTTAGGTATCCCTATCCAGGGTGTGTGAAGACCGTGATGCTTATTAGTCCGAACATCTTTGGATGGCCATTGCGTAAAGAAATGGGCGAGACTATGGCTGTCAGGTGGAGGGACGACTGGTACCGTATCGTCCAATCTGTGACACTGCCGAAGGAGAAGAATAAGGTAAACAAACGACTGAAAGGGAGAGGGGCAAAGGCCGTACCATAGAGGGAACCCCGGGTCTAAGAACAGGGTAAAAACAGGCCCATGGTGTGCAACAGGCAGAAATGCACCAAACAGGGGTGGAACATGAGGTTTCCAGCCTGTTTTCCAAAAATTTTTCGAAGCTAGCGAATTATGTGCCCTGCACGTGCATGTTGTCGGATAACATAGTATTTTGGGTATAACAGACTGTTGACCTCAAACATCCACAAAGTGTAAAAAAGAATAATAAATTCAATTAGAATTTTTATTATAAATATTCTTTTTTTAATAACATTCTAAAGATTTAAATATTATTTCTATTAGAAAATAATAAAATAATAATTATTCTTACTACTTTAAAAGTTAATATTTTAACTATATAAAATTGAGAGACTCTACTCGCACGTTGATAAAACTCTATTCGCACGTGGATCCACTTTTACTTTTCTAACTATAACTTGGTCAAAATTTGATATATAAAACTAAAAGTAGAACCAAATTACTCGTCGATTTTTAACAGATTTTTGGAGGTATGTACTAAATCTATAACCTTAAGCATTACTTAAATACTACTTTCCTATACTTTTAGATATTTAAGTTTCTTAATTTTTTAGTTAGAAAAGCTTTTCTTCCTTACACTTTCTATGAGCTACTAAGCATATACAGTGTTTTTAGAGGCGGTGTTGTATAGAGAAAAAAATAAGAAAAAATATCATATACTTTTCACCTCCTTATATAATTTTTTAGTACCTTAAAAAAAGACATTAAACGTTACTTTTTCCTCAACGTGCGAATAGAGTTTTATCAACGTGCGAGTAGAGTCTCTCATAAAATTTTAGTTCTAATATTTTTGCGTATAATAAATATGTAAATAAATAAATAAATAGTATAGGTAGTAATAGAAGTACTGAATATCGTAAGGTCCTCTATTCGATTTCCCGTTGTAGCGTTTATAAAAACTACTAAGTTAAAAAAATTATACTAGTATAATAAAGAAAAATTATTATTTAAAAAATATTAGTAAAAAATATTATTTAAGAAAAATATGTGACGAACGGCAGTCTGATCTGCCTAAGTGGGATAGCTGAAGGTAATAACTGTCAGTGCTGTTCGGTGAAGCCAAAAGGTTCACAACAAGTATGATCGTGATACTGGTCTCGGTGATAATGATCAATTGACTACTGTCGAACTACCTGACAATCTGAGTTCTCCAGTCGTCCCTTTATACTACATGCTCCAGATGCTCCTCCCGTAGTGTGGTGAGCCCAGCTCACCACCATGGTCGTGGCTCACTTCTATCGTCATGAGCCTGGCTCACCTTCGTGAGCTCGGCTCACTTTGTCAATCGTGAGCCCGGCTCACTCCGTGAGCCTGGCTTACTCGTGCTGACCGTGAGCCTACCTTGCATCGTGAGCCTGTTCCCAAGGGCCTGGTTGGCCCGTGAACTCGCTTAAGTCCGTAACACGATGCCTCCCCTCCCTAGCCATTGTCCTCGACGGCTTGTTGGGTCATTCCGGTCCTCTTTCTCCAGTGCTGCCTTCCTGGCTTAGATACAGTAAGTTATCCTTCCTCCACCGCTCTCCACCATATCGTCTTCCCGTATCCAGAAACGTCCGTCCAAGTCGACGTCCAAACGTCGGACACTATTATCTAACATCGAGAAGTTTGGAATCCTCGTAATGCCTTGCTCCTACTGCGCCGAACGCAACCTTCCGTATAGGAAGCTTTCCGATGATGCGAAATGCAGCGAGTGCGTTCGTCGAGCGCGTCCTTGCGAGGACTTCGATACTAATGCCGAGCGTAGGTCTCTCCTTGGAGTCTATTAATGTTTTCCTGACCCGTCTTTAGTAGCTCGTGTTTCTGCGGCGTACGACCGTGTGCGGCAGACGAAAACCGCGCTCCTGCAGAGCATTGAAGAACGCTTGAAGCAGTTGGAGGATCTGAAAGCGCAAGTGGCTCAATTGTCCGCCTTGGAGAAGCAACAGCAGGATTTGGCTTC
>MU859308.1:0-41673 GCA_033297205.1 Pseudoneurospora amorphoporcata
TTATTTTATTTTATTTTATTTTTATTTTATTTTATTTTATTTTATTTTATTTTATTTTATTTTATTTTATTTTATTTTATTTTATTTTATTTTATATTTATAGCCCAGCCCACCTTGGAGCTTTGCTTAGCTTACCAGACCGTTCATTGCAAGCCGACTGGAAGTTCCCGTCGACCAGACCGTTCGTTGCAAGCCGAGCCGACTAGAAGCTCCCGTCCCGTCCCGCCGACCAGAACGTAAACGTCGGGACCGGGACCATTGACCATTGAATGAGTGAGGCCGCAGTTCAGTTGCTGTGCAGGTACGTACTGTAAGGTACATATGTGCCTCTGGTCTAGAATAGATACCTAAAGTACCTAAAGTAAAGTAAGTAAAGTACCTAAAGTGATATTTATCCTGACTCCTGCCTGAGATGCGGCGATGCATAGGTAGACACCGTGACACTTATTTCTTCTAGAGTTCCGGTCCGTCCGTCCGTCCGTCCGAGTCCCTCGCTGTCTAGGTAGGTAGCCTTCTCTATTTTACTATCTAGATAGCTGATGTAAGCCTTTGAAGTAATTATTACGAATTGAACCGTCGGAACTGATATGCCATCGTCAGTCATTTATTTGTGGGCTGGGCTATACCTGAATGGTGCTGATGGGTCCGTCCCCATCCATCCATCCATCCATCCATCCATCCATCCATCCATCCATCCATCCATCCATCCATCCATCCATAAAATGATGTTTATATGATACGATTAGTGTATTGAAAATTGAAAATTGTCGGTGTCGGAGTAGGAGTAGGAGTAGGAGCTCGATTGTAAGGTAGGTAGGTAGTTAGTTGTAGGCGAGTGAGTGAGTGAGTGAGGAAGTGAGCACGAACCCTCACTGACTGACAGATATGCTTTGTGTAATATCTGTATAAGTCTGTCTCCGTGTCAAGGGTGAGAGAGAGTGTCTCCCGAAATGTGAAGGATATTGGATTAGCTAGTTGCCGAAAACCTGCTAAAATGATGTATGTTGTTGGCACACTGTTGTATGTGGCTGTTGGTGTGGAAGTGAGGGTAAACGGAGGTTTTGTTCTGCGTACGACCCAGTCGTGTTCAAGAACCACAGATATTGGATATAAGCAGGCAAGGAGATACCTCCAAAGGCCACAAGACATCCATGTCCAATAAGCAAACGTTTGGGTTGGGTTCAGATTACTGATCACTCATCAATAACCACCACCTCTTCTTTCCTATTCCGTGTTTTTTTTTTTTTTTTTTCCTTTTTTTCTTTTTTCCCCAGACGTGATCAGTAAATGGGCCATTCCAATGAACATTCACCGGTGTGACATTCATTTCAACGACGATGCCGGTCTGGTTGCGCCTCTATAAAAGCGTATTCAAGCGAATCTTATCTTATTTCGTTGCCCCTGATTGGACTCGAGTCCTAGTCTAGGGAAGATGATGAGTCCTGCTTAATCAAGATTTACTTACCTACGGACGTTGAGTTTGCAGGCAGTACCGTGTTAGTAGTTGGGACAGACAGTGTTTGGCTGCTGCTGGATAGGTAAGGTCTGGTACTCCCTATTTGGAAATCGTAAACCCCAGAATTTGATGTATCATCAAACTACCTAACATGTCGAATTCAGTAATCAGGTTGATTTGCCAATGACATACATACCCAACCGCAGTGAGATAGATGTGTAAGGTGTAAACAGAGCCATTCCGTACACCAAGCAATGACCACGCGTTCAGCGTTCCGCAAAAAAAATGATGGGAAATCGAACCGGAAGAGAAAGCGAGAAAACAAAAAGAGGCTGAGTGGCGCAACAACCGTCAACCGTGAGCCGTCGTCCAGAACTGCCATTCAGCGGCGCTCGCGTCTGTTCTGTGTGGTGTGTGTGTGCCGCGTGTGTGTGACCACCACACCACAAGCCATCCAGCTATCGGAAAACCATCCGAACGCACAGCAAGTCACATCCTAATCCATCCATCCAACTGCAAAGAGACGATCTTGAGTGCCGTACGGTGTGGTGTGATGAATTTGTGTAAGTCCTGGCTTAATTACGTGGAGGGGATGCCAGTTGTTGTCGGTTGTGGATGAATGGCTTAAGGAAACCTCGTGTTGGTCTTGGCTAATACCTGAAAGAAAACGATTATGATCGGTGACATGAAACCGTTGATCTGAAAGGAGTCGCATTCGCCTGGCAGGGCGCGGGAGTGCGGAAGGATATGTACCAGTAATTAATCTCCTCGGATAGTCTGGATGCAGTTAGACAGGCCAAGCAAAAGCAAAGCAAGCAGGGTCTTGATGCCTCGTTTCTTTTTCCCCGGACTCGTGGTGACATTCAGGGGTAAAGGTTGCAAGGAACCAAAAGCCGAAAATCGAGACGTGACTGATTTTGGTAGCTACACTGTAGCGTGACCAGTTCAGCGTGTCCGGTTGATTGTAAGTTGCAGGAGTCTGTGATGTGTACTGTGACGGATGTACAAATAACGCATGATTGTCTTGTGTTTGAAAGTATGTAGATACTGTAGACGCAGAGTAACTGGATTTCCACGTTGTCTGTGAACATGGTACAACCGAACAGTCGAGGAGAGTCCAGACCACTTTCCGTAAATGGCCATGTTTGTTGCAGATATTGATAAAAGCCGCCTCCGTACAGTATGTACCGTAGTATAGTGTAGTAAACGGCGGGGAATAAGCACCTGGACCTTACAATGGCATTATAAACCCGGGATCTTGCGATGGGTTCTTTCTCGCCTCTTTCCAGCTCGGGATCCCTAAAGGTCCACGTTCCAAGTCAATGGAATCTGGTATGTATCCCGTTCGCTAGAGGGAGGGTTATGTACCTGGAGGGTTCCATCCAAAGCCCCTGGCTGATTCATCACCATAACAGCCCCCCTGCTATTAATACCCAGGTTGTCCTAGCTTTTACATGGCAGATGATGAACACACGTGGTGATAGCTTGGCTGGGTCGGGGGTTCCTAGGGTCGGGGATCTGGGAAACTTGGACGATGGATCTAGGGTTCCCATGAGTGGTTGGTTGTGATGAAGTGAGATGGATGTCAGGCTGATGGGTATGATGGGTATGATGGGTATGATTGGTAGTCGATGTATTGCATCGATGGATGGACATGCTGTCGGGAAAAAGATGGCCATCACGAACTCCGAAAGTTCGATGTCCGGTAGCATCGCTGATGCTATTCTTGTGTCTGCATAAAGAGATGGGCAAGAGGGGGTGTTTTGAGATGCTGAGCAGCCAGTGTTTGGCCTCATCTTGGAAACACGTGGAGTGAGCAGCCAGTGCTTATCAGTGCGACAGTGGGTTGGGTGACCGAGTACTGTGTTGCTTTGACACTTGTAAAACCAACGGCCTTTTGCCCAAAGAGAAGAGAAAAACTCGAGCTTCACGAATCCGCAATGGTTCCTGTTTGCGTTGCCCGTACTCGGACGCCGCACAAGGTGCAAAGGTGTGAAGTGGGCGAAATGAGTCTGGAAAAGGTGTGAACAAGCAATCAGGGGCTTCCCCGGACAGTGGAAATGAGCGAGGTGGGAATACCCGCCAAAAGTGGTGATGGTCGCCCGTCGGTCCCGTCGGTGCCGTCAAGGTGTCGAGGAGGAGAGGGAGGGAAATCCGCGCAGTACGGATGACCAGCTCCTGGGAAGGAAAAGCGGAGTTCAGTAATCTCGAAAGAATCCACTTTTCCTGGCCTCGAAACGTACCTCCGGGAGCGGGGTGCACGAACCATCTCATCGGGGGAGCTTGGACAGCTTGGACGATACCTTATCGATGTATCCCATGACTCGTGATGTACAATTGAAGAGCAGAACGTCTCGGGAAAAGAAAGTGTAGTAAGCAATGACTGCTATGAGTTGAAGACCGACAAGGTTCGGACATGGTGGTTCGGGCAATTGGAGGAGAAAAGGAAGGGAATGTAATGGCCTTTTGATCGGGCACTAGACGCCGATTTTCAACATTGACAACCGTCGACAATCGTTGCTTTGCCCGCAAACTGTCAGCCGCCAAGGGAGTAAAAGCAAAAGCAGTTACGCGATAGACACCGGCTCTCTTTTGATCCCTGTATCCATCTGCTCAGTGTTTGTAGTGTCGAGAGTGAGTTTGGAGACACGAATGTCATCACGGCCGTGTGTTGACAATGCCAACATGGCTCTTTAACTAGGGACAAGGCCGCGTCTGCCTGCCTGTTCTCTGACCAGCGGCGGCGTAGGGGGCAAAGTTCATGATAAACCCGGCGCATTTGCGTGAGAGACAAAAACCGGCGCCCCCCTTTTACCTCGAGCCATCTTCCATGTAGCCTCGCGGCAAACGGACCCCAACCCACAGCCCACAACCTATGACCCGGCGGGATTATGGTGTAGTGTAGACACTCTTGCGCGTGATCAGGAAATCGGAACTATCGTCGGGTCGTACAGTAGCTGAATAACTATCGTCGTCGTCTTCTGTCTCTTGCCAGTGCCATGGTTCGCGCTAAGGATTAATATGTAGCAGTGGAGTGAGATCGGCATGGTGAAAGCAAAAAGACCCCCGAAGCCATGAGGAGAAACGACGGGACTGGTGGTTTTTATAACTGGTGGAGCTGGCTCCCGAAAGATGTGGTCCCTGCGCTGCTCCTCGGTCGCTCACGTTTAGCGGCTCCTTCCATACATTGGCGGCTTTCCCCTCAGTGACAAGACTACCGCATCAGTACTAGCGTCATTTTGGCTAGCCAGCTCCTTCCCCCACTGCGTTCTGCGCACTGCGGCACCTTGCTGAATTACGTCCAATAAGAAGGTGCCTTTTACTCTCCGCTTTCCTACAAGTCCCAAACAGTGGTGTTTCATTCAGTTAATTAGCCTTGTGCATACGGCACTTTGAGCGTGCGAAGGAGGGCACTTTGGTCGGGTCGGGTACGTCAAGTACAGGTAAACAGACAGTGCCAGCAGGGGTACAGAGTGGATCTGCTGTTCACACCCGGGCGGAGCACCATTGGCTCAACAATCGCCTCTTGGCCTCTTCAAGCCTTCCGCAGTTCCAACCAAATGAGCCTTCCCAATTCTGTCGCTTTGCTCTGCCACTGACTGCCTCGTCTGTCTCGGCTTACATTCAGTGTTTCCCCTCTCCTCCATTTTCGCTGCATCATCTCACAATATTTGTCGTTGCTGTCTGTCCAGTTCTGCCGTGCCAACGAAACGAATTCATCAATCCATATTGCATCCACCTGCTTCGTCTGTACCCGCGCAGGGACTCCCAGACACAGGCACATCACTGCACGTCAACGGTCCAAAGGTACCTCTTGCATTCTGCAGTCTGCGACTTCAAAATCATCCAAACCCGACAGCAAGAGTGTCATCCTTTGGCATCAATCAATCAGCGACCTAGCAATTCACCATCGCATCGAGTCGTCGGGTCTGCGCCTTTTTGACCGGGTTGTCGGCGACAATAACACACATCTGGGGGCTCGTTCTCGCACGAACCTGGACGACTTCACACTGGCCGGGCAACCTGGAACACTCGGGATACAGTGACCCCAGCACCCAAAGGCCACCCCCCGTTTTTTTGTCTCGACCTGGGCCCCATCTCCTTGCCGCAAGATTAACAAAAGGTACTGCCTGCCTGCCTGCCTTCACCTTACCTTTAGCTTCCCTCCCGTCGTCAATCATTCCGACACCAACCAAACACCAACCCATCTCGCCCTTCAATCATTTTCGGGGCCTTTTTCTTTGTCGGCGACCCTTGTGAACCGTCGACCAACAACGCGCGTGTACACCAACCAACCGTCGAATTCGACGACTGCCAGCGAAAAGAGGCTGCCAACCAGAGAGGCGACGGGTAAACGATTCACGATTCGCGCCGCATCCACTCAAGACGTCACAACTAAACCCAACCACCCGTGGTCCCTGCTGTGTCGACCAGGAGAACTTCCCGTCAAGTCAAGTCGCCAAACTCAGCATCCCACATCGCCCCACCAATTGCGACCGTCGACCAAGTCATCTTGAACCCGCCTTGTTCTCGTCGCCCATTCTCGGTGATTCTCGCTACGAGCGATTGACGGGCGACGACGAAATCTGCGCCTGGTCGACAAAAGTCAAGGCCTAGGAAAGGTTGTTAGAGCGACGAAGCTCAACTGCACATCACATCAATACTCGCCGGAAAAGCCTTCTTCATGGTCTTCTAGAATAAACCCGTGAACAGACGAGCATCCACTTATCCGCCAAGTCAAAATTCTCCGCCATCTTCGACTGCCTCATCTAGCCACCGCAGCCGAAAGGGATTCATGATAAAGATGGGCGCGTGCATGAGCACGAATGATGAGGAGACGGAGCAGAAGAAGAGGAGTCAGAAAATCGATCGCGACCTAGAGGAGGATTCCAAGAAACTACGGAAAGAATGCAAGATTCTACTTCTCGGTGGGTATTCCTGTTGCCTTTCTTTCCCTTCCCTTTTCCGTTCGTACTAACACGCGTACAGGCTCCGGCGAGAGCGGTAAATCGACGATTGTGAAGCAGATGAAGATCATACATCTCAAGGGCTATTCGGACGAGGAGCTCACAAACTACCGACCAACAGTCTACAAGAACCTGTTGGAGTGCGCAAAGGCGGTTGTGAATGCTATGCACCAGTTCGATATTCAGCCGACAGATCCGTCGCTACGGCCCTGTGTCGAATTCTTGCAAGATTACAACATGGAGGGGTGCCCACCAGGGCAGCCCATCGATCCCAAAGTTGGCACAGCTATCCAGGCGCTATGGAACGATCCAGCAAAAGACCTACTCATGGAGAGGCAAACAGAATTCTACCTTATGGACTCTGCAGAATAGTGCGTGTCCATTCATTTCCCCCATCTGTTCACGTATGCTGACTTGCCACAGTTTCTTCACCGAGGTCATGAGGATTGTTGCCGAAGATTACCGACCGAATGAGATGGATGTCCTTCGCGCCAGAACCAAGACGACGGGTATCTACGAAACGAGATTCAAGATGGGGCAGCTCAGTATCCAGTAAGTGCCTCATGAACATGTGTTACACTCGGGTCCTCAGCTCACACAATGACCTAGCATGTTTGATGTGGGCGGGCAACGTAGTGAACGCAAGAAGTGGATTCATTGCTTCGAGAACGTCACATCCATCATCTTCTGTGTTGCCTTGAGCGAGTACGACCAAGTGTTGCTCGAGGAGAGCAGTCAGGTATGCCTACCACGTCACTCCCGGTACAGAGATGGTGCTGACTTGTAACAGAACCGCATGATGGAAAGTCTGCTGCTGTTCGATTCGGTCGTCAACTCGCGGTGGTTTATGAGAACGAGCATCATCCTGTTTCTCAACAAGGTCGACATCTTCAAGCAGAAGTTGGGGCGATCACCTCTAGGGAACTACTTTCCGGATTATTCCGGTGGAAACGACGTCAACAAGGCTGCCAAGTACCTGCTATGGCGGTTTAACCAGGTTAACAGGGCTCACCTTAACCTGTATCCTCAGTATGTCATTTGTATCTTGTCCTGGTTTATAGGCGGTTATGCTAACATTCGTCACAGCTTGACACAAGCCACCGATACCTCCAACATCCGTCTCGTGTTTGCTGCCGTCAAGGAGACCATTCTCAACAATGCCCTCAAAGACTCTGGTATCCTATGATGAAAGACCTTTTTGCTCACGCATTTTCTGCCTTCCTCCATCTCTCTCTCTCTCGCACAAGCGTTCAGAATGTTACCAAGTTTCTCTTCCTGCATGACTCGGCGTTATAGGGGTGGTTGGCTGTCTGGCTGGCCGGTTAGCAAAAGCACAGCGGTGACAGGACAGAGGCGACGGTTGTTGTTTCCACCATATCCAGGTTCACGCGCGTTTGGAACATTGCCAACCTGAGGTTCGCTTTGCTTCCAATCAGTTTCTGTTTTCATCAGAATTGCATTTATCTGAGCGACGGGCAGCGCGCGTTATTCACAACATCATGAACATTGTGATCATGATAGTGTGCAACACATCATATCTTATCGCGACCTTACCATACCACATGGAACTTATTGTAATTTTGTTTACGCACCATTTGTTTTGCCCCGACGCAGAACAGCACTTTTCACGACGGCGACTGGATCGACTGAGCAGTCCTTGCTTTTTTGTACATTCCTTTTCAAACCGCATCGCAAGGAAAACGAAAACTGGAGAAGAGACATGTCAAAAGGTGTCGCTGTCGCTGTCACTGTCATGGAAGGAGCCTGGAGATAAAAAGGAAGAGATGTGAGATAGAAACCGCGTGGGAAGGAGTCCCGTGGTCTGTCACATCCCAGTGAGGTTTCGATCCGACATGACAATACGGTCAGTCCATACATAGTCCGAGGCTCATCGAAACAGAAAGGGGAGATGGAAGAAGGAGAAGAAGAAGAAGAAGAAGAAGCCATGATGTTCACGAATTCGTTCCCTCCCCGGTTAGCGAGCGAGCCGCCGCCGTTTGAAGGCAGGCTTATTCTAGAGTCGGAGGAGATGAAAGCTGTTTAGCTGTCTAGACGTCTTCCTGGTCAGTCAGTCAGTCAGTCAGTCACACAGGATACTATCTGATGAAGTAGGATCGAACAAACAAGCAGGTGCTTATCCTACCTTACTAATGAGTTGATTAAGTGGATACCTAACGACACGCTGGCAGGCAATTGGCATTGGGCAGAGGAAGACAACCTAAGGCAGAAGAGAGAGACAGACAGACAACTTAAAAGACAGTGATACGATACGATACTATAGTGTGGTACGGAACAGATAATACATTTCTTGTGTACCTCGGCTGTGTACCTGCTTTGGTGCCAATGGTGATTGGTGACGACAATACCATGCTTTGTTGTTACTTGGGAAGGGTGGTAGTCGGTTTAAGTGCTTGTCCTCGATGAGGATTGAGGAAAGGGGTTGGTCACTAGTGCATGACTGAAAGGGAGGAAGACCTCTCGAGAAAGTTATAGGGAAGGAACTCAATAGGACTCTAACTATTTATAGGGGAGGTTTGTTACGTAAGGTATCTTCTCCGAAATTACAGTCTTTGTCTATTACTTTCCACCGTTCACCGTTCCGTTCCACGGTCCGTCTACCACAGCTGGCTTGAAAGTTCACATAGAGGTACCTAGCGCTCGCTTCACGTTTTCTTCCTCGATATATTATATAGATAGAGGTGGCTAATATTTACTATATACATACATACATACATACATACATACATACCTATGTACATACATACATACATACCCATCTGGTAAAATTAAGGCTGCCTAGTCACTTCTGCGCAAACTGAACGGAACAAACAGATGTGAGATGGTAGGGAGCAAAACTAGTTTGTAAATGACTGACTAACTCAAACTGACTAAGGTATGGACGCACGAAGCTACCTGCGTCCTGCGACGGACATATCCCGCGTAATTTATTTACCTAGGATTGCTCCGAACTACCTCAGTGAGTTGGAGTGAGTGACATAAATGAGCGTGATAGGTTGGTTGGTTGCAAGTTATGGATGGAAATGGAATTCATTTGAGAATTGAGATTTTTTTGTCTATTATCATGTCGAGTGGTGACAAGATACCTTGCGGTCTGTCGGTACTCACGTTCCATTATCGCAAAGAGGTGTTCGTAGTTCTATCGGCTATAGAACGTTCAATGTCGACGTTGAAGAGGGATGGATGCCAGCCAGTTATATTACGGTTCAAAACCCAAGAAGCTTGCGCATATATATCGCAGGTCGAACCGCAGTAGAATAACAACGACAACAAACCCAAAAGCAAAAAGACACGCAAAGAATGAAAAAGAAAACGAAGCAAAAAGAGAAATCCTGAACCATCTCACTATCCCGAATTTTGGACGAGCTGGGAATCGAACCCAGGACCTTTCGCATATCCGTGATGGTATGCTAAGCGAACGCTCTACCAACTGAGCCACACGCCCTAGAAAGTGGAGGAGAAAAGATTGACGATCGAGAAATTGGACGAGCTGGGAATCGAACCCAGGACCTTTCGCATGCGTCGTAGGAAAGAAACATGCTAAGCGAACGCTCTACCAACTGAGCCACACGCCCGTATTGATCTTGTTGGAAGTCGGCGCCGTTTGGAGGGGTTATGATGGCGGGTTGGGGAATGCACAACATGTGATGGCTGCGAAGGTGGGAGCCGGGAAGACGGCACGGGCGGACGACCTGGAGGACATTACGGGTAGACATGTTATGTTAGTGAGGGCCATGCCACCAACAACGGTCCAGTAATGTAGTCGATGTGAAGTGGAAGTGGAAGGGAGGCATCCAAAGCCAAAGGGTAGAACTCATGCACATTGGCTCTCGGCCGAAGCATCTCGGAGTTGTTTACTTGGATGTTGGAAAACTTGGTCGGCTGAGGGAACGAAACAGCATCTGATGAGTCCCGAAGTGGAAGACGGTGGCGGGACGGAGAGGTATAAAAAGGCGAGAGGCAGGCATCCCCATCGAGTGTGTTCTGAAAAAGCATCATTAGCATCATTTCAACTGCTGAACATGGACTGTAGGCATGAAGAATATTCCTGCATTGCATGTCAATCCAGATAATGTGTCCTCAACTCTTGTATCCAACGGTAATAAATAGAGGGCCTTACCCCTCCTTTCCTACCTTTCTTTTCTTCTTCTCTCAATCGTATCAACCTCGCCTACCCTCGTGATACCCTGCACTCAGTAGATTTTGACACAACAAAGACTCAAAATGTTGGCCAAGCAGATCCTCATCGCCGGAGCCTTCCTTGGCGCCCTCTCCACCGCTACTCCCACCAGCAACAGCGCCACCGATATTGACGTTCCCGAGGGACTCAAGATCATGGCGGTGACCGAGTCTGCCGGCGTGCAGTTGGTCTGGTGAGTCTAACTCGAAAGTGCTGAACCAACCATAAGGCTGTCGTCTCTAACAAGTGAACTCGCTAGGTACGGTGATGCCGACTCGGCCAGCACTGCCAACTCCACTAGCGACTTGGAGACGCCCTCGCTTTCTCGTCGTTGCGGTTCCAACATGCCCAAGTGCTACAGTAGCTACCAGGCGTATGCATTGACGTGCGAGGCTTTGCTCAACGGCCTGCTTACCAGTGGCAGCCTCCTCCGGACCAGCCCTCGCTCTGTGTGCTCCACCATCGGTGGATACATGGGAAACCGGTGCTGCACCAGCTGGGCCGACAACTTGTTGAACGGTCACTACTATAATCTCCAGAATGGCGCGGAGGCAATCCTCAACAAATGCCGTACAAATGAGGGATGGGTGTCGGGCAAGTCTTATGACACGTTGCTCGGCAGCACCTGCACCACTCAGTGCCTGTCTAACCGGCCTAATAGCTGCAACAACGGCTAAGGGGGCTGTGGATGGCGATGTGAAGGGATACCGTATGTGATGAGAAATTGAGGAAATTGAGGATATGAAAAGGGTCCTTGTTTCAGGAGCGCACACTTGTAGCCATGGCTGTACGCTACTCTAGCATACTGGAATGCCAATAATCACCCATCAACTCATGCCCTGATGTGATCTTGTCATGTTCGGGAGATGTGTTGGTCGTTGGATTTGAGCTTCTCCCGTAGACGACGCTGGTTGGCGCCTGGAGTTACAGCTCCAGTGAACTTGATACTCGAACTGTAGTCGCGGGTGCATGGTAGGGCATGGACGAGGGAGGCACCCCAATCCATATATTCGACATTCCGAAACCACGTTGATGGCACCAGGTGACCGTGAAAGCCACGTGGAGAGCTCTTCGAAATGAATACGAACAAGCGGAAGAGTGTCTCGGCAAACATGGTTTCCGACGCGTCCGGATCATCGGCAATCGTGATAGATCGGTTGAAGTTGGTGGAATCGCGTTGTTTCAAGGAAGAGAGCCAGCCAAATGAAGACTTGCAGATGTCAGGAAAGAGTGGCTGACTGCTCACGGACGGTCGCCGGTGAACGTTCTTGTCCCTTGTTGTCGAATGGGAGATGGACAGAAACGTTTCACGATGGAAGGACCGTTGGAGCTGCAAAGGTGATGATGTCAATCATTGGAGAAAGCAGCTGATTGGACAGGGAACCCTCCTAATGGAAAGTGGGGTCATCATTGGAGTTCTCGGTCAAGGCGCTAGACAGGGGTGAGATGGTGAAGGAAGAACGCGGCTCTTCCTGAGGCACTCACGATGGCGGGGCATTCTCTGCTTTCTTCGAGTTGCATAGGTATCGAAAGGAAAACCGCGACTCCACGCCAACCCGGATGGAACTCTTCTTCTTGCCGTGCCGTGCCATGTCACGAAATCACAATCACTGACCTCCAGGACAGTCCATGACAGGCTGCACTGTCCAAGTGTTTGGGCAGTAACCATGCCGACAAATCAAGACATAGCGTTGGCTTGAAGGTCAGTTCTTTGTAGGACGGTTGGGCTCCAGTTCCCAGCGCAACCTAACTCGGATTTGGGAACGGGTTCGATTTTGATACGTGCATGCAGAGAGAGTAAAAAGGAGAAAGGAGAAAGGCGGAGAGGCCAATGAGAGGAAGGAAGAACTGACGAAAGCTGCAGCAGGAGAAGAGGGGAAGTCGCTCTTACCACCCAAGAGCGTGCAGAGTGCAGCGGGCAACCATCCATCTTTTGAGCTCAGCTTTGACACCGACAGATCACAATGAGCATGTGAGGTAATCAACCGAAGCAAGTGCTGCTGAATCTGGCATCCCCCCTCCCCCTCTTCCCGCTCCCCACTTCGCCTCGAGTCAGTTATAAGTGATAGTATCACATCCCATATCTTGTTGGTTTTTGGGTATCCCGCTCTCTTATATTTTACTCCGTCTCTTCACACCATCACCCCCTCTCTCAAAACAACAATCCTCATCCGATCTGACCTACAACAAGAACGAAGAAATCAAAAGTTCTCCAACAGCTCTGCACCAGTCACGGTGCAGCATTCTACTAACAGCCAGCTCGCCAGCCAAGAGAGGTACGTTCGGGAAGCTCCAGTAGCTTCGCGCGGGGTCGATTTACTTGGTAGTAGTGCCGCTAAAGCGCATCTAGCCCATCAAGGTACGTGGTGCTGCCCCACTTGCTCGTCTGTTTCCAAACCATGTTTCCACTGCACTGCAACCGCTGTCAGCCCAACCTCGGACAACCTAACAAGATTCGGATGTCATGGCATGGCATCATGTCATGGCTCTGATAGCTATATCTGTTTCCGGTCCCCAGGGGACTGGGTCTCCCTTCTACCCTCCTTCCATCTCCGAACGCTTCCTGCCGACGTTCTGATCCTCGTATCCAGCAACCCCGCCCATCCATCCATCTCCCACCATGGCCTCCACTACCACGCAGCGTATTCCCCTCCGAGAGAGGAGGCCATCCGTTGGCGCGCCCCTCGTCGATATCCAGGGAGGTGTTGCTCCCGCCGGTGTCTCTCGCCCCAAGCACAAGAGAACCCTTACCGGCTTCGGTGCTGGAGATATCAAGACCGTCGAAGGTATGGATGCGCAAGTGTTTCCACAATGTATGGACTAGAATAGCACTAACATCTATCTGTCTTCAACCAGCTTCTATCCCCGAGCCCCAGCGCAAGGCTTGGCTCGAACACCAGACCAGCGGCTTCAAGGACAAGGACGGCTTCGAAAAGGAGGTTGTCCGCCATGTCGAGACCACCCTTGCCCGCAGCTTGTACAACTGCGACGAACAGGCCGCCTACGCTGCCTGCAGTCTGGCCTTCCGTGACCGTCTCATTCTCGAGTGGAACCGCACTCAGCAGCGCCAGACCTTCGCCGACAGCAAGCGTGTCTACTACCTCTCGCTAGAGTTCCTCATGGGCCGTGCCCTCGACAATGCCATGCTCAACATCGGCCAGAAGGACGTGGCCAAGGCTGGTCTCGCCGACCTCGGCTTCAGAATCGAGGATGTCATCGAACAGGAGCACGATGCTGCTCTCGGAAACGGTGGTCTTGGTCGTCTCGCTGCCTGCTTCCTCGACAGTTTGGCCTCGCTCAACTATTCGGCCTGGGGTTACGGCCTCAGATACCGCTACGGCATCTTCAAGCAGGAGATCATTGACGGCTACCAGGTCGAGGTGCCAGACTACTGGCTCGACTTCAACCCCTGGGAGTTCCCCCGTCACGATGTCACGGTCGATATCCAGTTCTACGGCCATGTCACCAAGCGCACTGATGACAACGGCAAGACCATCGCCACCTGGGAGGGCGGCGAGATCGTCAAGGCCGTCGCTTTCGATGTCCCCATTCCCGGCTACGCCACGCCTTCGACCAACAACCTGAGACTGTGGTCCAGCAAGGCTGCCAGCGGCGAGTTCGACTTCCAAAAGTTCAATAGCGGCGACTACGAGAACTCGGTCGCGGACCAGCAACGTGCTGAGACCATCAGTGCTGTGCTCTACCCCAACGACAACCTCGATCGCGGAAAGGAGCTTCGTCTCAAGCAGCAATACTTCTGGGTTGCCGCCTCCCTCTACGACATTGTCCGCCGTTTCAAAAAGTCCAAGCGCGCATGGAAGGAGTTCCCCGACCAGGTTGCCATCCAGCTCAACGACACCCACCCGACTCTGGCTGTTGTTGAGCTCCAGCGTATCCTCGTCGATCTCGAGGGCCTTGACTGGGAGGAGGCCTGGAACATCGTCACCCAGACTTTCGGTTACACCAACCACACCGTCCTTCCCGAGGCTCTCGAGAAGTGGTCCGTCCCCTTGTTCCAACATCTCCTGCCCCGCCACCTCCAGCTCATCTACGACATCAACCTGTTCTTCCTGCAGAGCGTCGAGCGCAAGTTCCCCAAGGATCGCGATATGCTTGCCCGCGTCTCCATCATCGAGGAGTCCCAGCCCAAGATGGTCCGCATGGCTCACTTGGCTATTGTTGGTTCTCACAAGGTCAATGGTGTTGCTGAGTTGCATTCCGATCTCATCAAGACCACCATCTTCAAGGACTTCGTCGAGGTCTTTGGCCCCGACAAGTTCACCAACGTCACCAACGGTATCACTCCCCGCAGATGGCTCCACCAGGCCAACCCTCGCCTCTCGGAGCTCATCGCCAGCAAGACCGGCAGCCTGGACTACCTCAAGGATCTGACTGAGCTGGCCAAGATTGAGCACTACAAGGACGACAAGGACTTCCGCAAGGAGTGGGCCGAGATCAAGTACGCCAATAAGGTCCGCCTGTCCAAGCACATCAAGAAGACCACCGGTGTCGACGTCAACCCCTCTGCCCTCTTTGATGTCCAGGTCAAGCGTATTCACGAGTACAAGCGCCAACAGATGAACATCTTCGGTGTCATCCACCGTTATCTTACCCTTAAGGCAGCCTCGCCTGAGGAAAGGAAGAAGTTCCAGCCCAGAGTCTCCATCTTTGGTGGAAAGGCTGCTCCTGGCTACTGGATGGCCAAGCAGATTATTCACTTGATCAACGCTGTCGGCGCCGTTGTCAACAACGACAAGGAGATTGGTGATCTTCTCAAGGTCATCTTCCTCGAGGATTACAACGTCAGCAAGGCCGAGATGATCATTCCCGCTTCGGATATCAGCGAGCACATCTCGACTGCCGGCACCGAGTAAGTTTTCCGCTGTCACTAGTGTGAATACTATTCGCTAACCAATAACAGGGCCTCTGGTACCAGTAACATGAAGTTCGTCCTCAACGGTGGTCTCATCATCGGAACATGCGATGGTGCCAACGTAAGCAAAACTCTCTTTCATGCCATATGCGACCTTTTACTAACCTTTATCAGATCGAAATCACCCGCGAAATCGGCGAACAGAACATCTTCCTCTTCGGTAACCTCGCCGAGGACGTCGAGGACATTCGCCACAACCACACTTATGGCTCGCACACTGTCGATCCCGACCTTACCAAGGTGTTTGAGGCTATTGAGAAGGGCACCTTCGGCGAGCCCAAAGACTTTATGGGCATGATCTCTGCCGTCCGCGACCACGGTGACTTCTACCTCGTGTCCGACGACTTCCACAGCTACATTGAGACGCAAGAGCTTGTTGACAAGGCCTATCGCGACCAGGAGGGCTGGGTCACCAAGAGCATTGAGAGCGTGGCGAGAATGGGCTTCTTCAGCTCGGACCGCTGCATCAACGAGTATGCCGAGGGTATCTGGAACCTTGAGCCTTTGCCTATCAAGGACCAGAAGTAAGGGGTCCAAAACCAAACTGGGAAAGGGGAAAGCAGGATGCCTATAACATTCTTGGATAGCCTTTGGAGTGGAGAGTGGGAGGGGGAGGACGGAGTTGATGACTTAGCTTTTTGATTACGCCGTTACGAATCATGAACCTATTGAGCAATGGCACCTATTTGAATACAAATTTTTATGACTTGTACAACTGTCTATGTCACTCGCCATTTGCATCCTTGGTGAGAGTGAATACCGAATATGACACGCTGAAGTGGCTACAAGTCATCATGTGGTTGATGCTCCAAATTCTAGACAAGGGAATTCCCCTGGCGGAGATGTCGGTACATCGGCTACGTAGTGGTAGTGTTGGTCAATAACCTTGGATCTTTACTCGATAAGCTGGCACTTAGGAGGGAACCGACCATTCTTCACTCAATGTCTGTTTATCTCCTTCTTGGGCACGTTCATCAAGTGTTTACTAACTCTCCATTAACGATTTTTTTTTTTATTTTTTTTTATTTTTTTTTATTTTCTTTTATTTTTTTTTATTTTTTTATTTTTTTTGCGATTTTGTTTGGATTTTTTTTGAGCTGGGGAGGGAGGGATTTTGTTCACCAACACTTTATTTTTCCTTCTCCCTCTCTCTATTCAGCCACTCTTTAGACTACAGTTGCCTATCTGATATATACCCACATACCCACACACTTACATACTTACATACTTACATACTTATATACTTAGGTAGCGGGTACCTAGTAGTAAGACCCCTAGGTGCGCAATTTATTTAATTGATTCCACTTCTTTGTTATAGGTTTGACGCTTTGTGTTCTGTTTCTTTTTGGGGAGTTTCAAGAGTACGGCAGTATGTATGTATGTATGTATATATGTATGTACATTCTATCTCATTCCATTGGCAGCCGATTGATTGCAGCCGATTGATTGCAGTGACAGTGATAAATGTGATGGATGGCTTGTGTATTTTGTTGCGTTTGGGTGTTTAACGTCTAGTCTAGGTGGCTCTTAGGTAGATAGGTAGGTACCTTAAGTAGGTAGGTAAGTAGGTAAGTAAGTAGGTAGGTAAAGACTTGGTAAAACCTGAACATGCCCGTGTTAGGCTTTTTGCAGGAACTAGTCTACTTAATGAGTGTGTATACAGCTTGAATGGTGGTGGATGTAGCGCGAGAACACCGAGTCCAAAAACCTCGACGATGGCCGGCAGTCTCTGTTCGGAACGCAGGTATGGTATGGTATGGCATGGTATGGTATCGCGCGGCTTTGGCCATGTATGCATGCATGCCCTTGATGTCCGTCCATCCGTCCGTCTTGAGACTTGAGGTTTTGTAAGAACATAGCTCTCGGGGTATTCCATTCGTCGCTGTCATACCTAGGTAGGTATCTACATGCTGTCCTTCGGAGACTGGAGCTGCTACTTGCTTCGTGAACGACCACTGTGTAGATTGGATGATGACCGCATATTAAATGGATGTTGGAGGCGGTTCTATGTACAAGGACAGGACGGAAGTTGTGGAACGTGAATGGAACTTGTTAATGTTCTAGAAGGAATCTGGTGCAAGGAGGACGGAGTGTCTGAGTTCCTCTCCTGATCTAGAATAGCGTCTGCGTATTTGACTGGACTGGGCGTAGGTAGGTACCGTAGGTGAGGTATAACTTATAAGTGGGATACAGGGAGCATGACATTCAGCAGTTGGCGGAACGTTCCAGACCTGATCGTCGGTAGGTTGCCCAAGACTGACTCTTTTTGTGTTGTGCGCAGGTGGATGTTAGAGTTGGGTGTGCCCTCGAGGTGCCTAAAACACTCACCTTTCCCGTAACACTTCAGCACATCATTGATGCGATCTAAGTGGTCTGTACCCCATACCTTGTGTAGCGTCATGATGGGTAGAGGTAGCTTTGAGTTCCTTGTCTGCATTTCTGTACCCTGAAACAATGGGTAGACTAGGTAGGCAGGCACAGCCTTGTGACAGCTGACTGAGCCTGTAAAGTTGGAAGTACAAGGGACCTTCTAGGCCATCCTGACTTCTGCTGTGTCACTTGTATGTTACTGTTAGTACTTATGTGCAGTGTCGGTAGGGCTGTTGCCACTCAGCAAGGATTTTGGGAGCTGAGGTTGGAGAGTTTGGGGTAGCGCCTCCTTATCGAATAACTTTTTCAGTCTGGCTCTTATATATGTCGACAGCTGAAAGTACCGGGCGTGTGGATTTGGAATTGTGAATCGGGTAGGTACCATAGTTAGGCACTGCAGATAGGGTAGTGTAAGGATTTCACAATGGGATACAGTACCTCGATCGGATTAAGGGGTCTCAGCCGAAAGGGGGCACAAGTTCTCGGAGGGGCCCGAACCGGCGATCCCATATGTACAGTATTGTTGAGCAACAGGACATCTCGACTGAAGTTTGCAGATCACCGTTCCGGATCGCCGAAGCTCCATTGACTGGCCAGCCATGGAGCCTCCAGCCAGTTTGAGCCTCCATGTACTCTAGTGAGCGAGCGTGTCAGAGTGTCGGCGTGCCAGAAGGTGCCATTCGGACTCGACGATAGCTTCACCTTCCTGTGGTCCTACAGTCGCACCCCATCGGTGTCAAGCATGCCGAGTCGTACAACATCTTGGCAGGGAACTATTTGTCACACGAATCTGTGTATTTTTGGTTCGTTGAGAGACCATGGACGGATGGGACTTGCTCCAGGGGCATGGACATCCCTTGGTGGTCGCTTGACCGACTCCCCGATGGGGACGGGATGGATACAGTATGAGAAGTCGATGGCAGGAAGGAATGGTGATCTGTTTCCCATGGTATCCCTGCTGCCGTTAGTTTAGACCGGACAGACCGGCGATTGATAAGGAGGGAGACAAGGAGTGGTGGATGGAGACATGGAGGCTCAAAACGGGAAAGGAGGGTGACGAGGGTGGGAATAGTTGCATATCCCACACTTGGCTCAAGCGTCTGGTTGGTTCTTATTCAGGCCGAGGATATGTACTGACCCTGCCCTGGGGGAAGGTGGAAGTGATCGACTGCATACACGCATACAGTATGTCGTGTAGCTTCCGGTGGCAGCGTGGGTGTTGACAGCTTCATTTCTTTTTCTGACGGATCACTTGGTCCATATGCACCGCTTCAGTGCTAACGTAATTATGGCGGTAGCGGGGAGGCTCTCCTTGTTCCGTTGCAAGATACAGGATTGGACGCTTCTATTTGGAAATGCGAGTATGCATGAAGTGCCCTGGCTGCGATGCAGAGATAGATGGATGACATTCCCGCGTACTGTAGCGCAGTGTGTTAATGTACGTGTGCAGTGAATTTGATGACAAGACAATTGGTCAATATGATAAAAGATTGAACCAAGCCAACATGCTCTCTGCCTTGAAAAACGTGCTTTTCCTGTGCATCTGCATACTAGTCTCGTGTCGTGGACCCTATCGGAAATTGAGGGGACTATCCTCCTCCTTGAGTGAACCCAGGGTTCCAACGGGGCCTATGGGTGTCAAGGATAGACTACTCAACAAGACAAGGGAGAACGTCCTGGGTTCGCGGGTAGCTACTACACTAGCTGCGCCATACCCCGACGACGTCATCATGCATAAAACGGGCCTGGAAAGCTTCCCCGTTCGACCCCGCTGGTTATTGACAAGGTTAGGATGGATTGGGAATAGTTGCCTAGTGATTGTGACGGGGATGGTCATCAATAGCGCCGTTTCAACATGCAGGGTACCAATCGACGTCCAGCCCAGGGCTCTTTTTTTGGGTGGTTGAAATTGAATTTCCCTCGGCTTGGATAACAGGGACAGCGGAACAATAGACCAGGCGGCATTCCAATTCCGCACTTTCTCGGTACGTAGTTTAAAATTGTTGAGGGTAGTTTTGTATGTGCTGAGGGGAAGGTGAGATATATGCTGGTTTGAAGGGGGAGTAATGTGTATCGTGAGTGATATGGGGGTTTGTCGTCTGACTTGGGGTCTGGATCAAAGATAAGATGATGATTGGACCTGGGATTTGCTGTAGCACGCACATCATCTGAACCGACAGCTCGGAGATGGGAACAAAAAGGAAAGATGAGATGAACAAAAAAAGAAAGTATCCATGGGTAGGAAACCGGACGGCATACATACAGTACCTCACTCATGGGTCCCTGATGATCACGGGAAAGATCCGTGATCCGTGCAACTGGGACGGTACACAACGGTGAGACTGTCTGCGACACGTGCTGCTCTGGAGGCAGGCGTGGCAGGTGAATTATCAATCAATAATCATCAGGGCAGCCGACACATGCTGGCGAGGGGAACGGAAGGAGGTGAGCTGATTTGATTGTGATGGGCTTTATGTGGATGGATGGAGGTTGGGGGCCCCGAAGGCATGGGAAGTGGGAGTCTTGGCAGGACCCTGACAAGGAGGGTTGCCATGGCCCGTGGGTTGCGTGATGACCGGATGTCTCTTCTTGGAAATGACTTGAGAGAGATTCCCGATTTCCGATCGTGGAGGGGGAGAATGAGATATGGAGCCTTGTCAGTCTTGGGGGGTTGTGAGTGGTTTGTGGATGAGACCCAACTAGGCTCATTGGAGGCTCTTGAGGTGTCATCGAGATGGCTAGCATGGTGTTGGTAGTGTAGAGGTAGTGGTGTGAATGAGTCCCACTTGTACACAACCACGACGACACTATTAAATGCGTGCCATTTGCGTTGATACCCAAACGAGGCAACTTGAAGAGTCCAAGGACAAGAACGACAAGACTGAGATTGCAACCGTGGTCAATGACGCGCCTATCGTATAAGGTGGAGTGACCATGTGTGGTTGATGTTTCGAGCCGACTCATGGGAGGCTGAAAAAACTCCAAACGATATCCGGCATGAGAATTGCGTGCCTGAGCTAAGCGCTGGGAAAAGTCCATGCCGGTGGTATGTATTTGTGGAGGATGGTCCGAGCTTTATTCAAAGCATGCTGTTAGCCGTTTCCTCTTTCTTCTTTTTCTTTTTTCTTTTTTTCTTTTTTTTTTTTTTTTTTTTTTTTTTTCCTTTATTTCTTTTTCTAGCAAGTGAGCTTGATACCGGCTTGGCCAGAAAAAGCATCTTGAATCCAGGCTGCCAGGGTATTCAGCTGAATATCTGTGGTGTCCCCTTCGTGTTCCCCAAACCGGAGCATTTCTTCCAGCTACGTTTTCTGACAACCTGTTTACTCATGTCGATGTGACAATGATGGCTTCCCTTTTCCTTGAACCAAGTCAACGATGAAGTGGTACTTGGGGAGGGGGAAGCCGCGCGTGACTGCGGTTACATGCTCGGTTGGTTGACAGCAGTCGGAGGAACGGCCGGTTCTGACTTACAAGGGAAAGAAGTGAAGGGTGCGCTAGGAACGGGTCACCGCCAGATCGAACAATTGGCTGAAATGCTCCATCAGAGTTCCGATTGCGCCCAAATTCGCGATTTGGAGGGGCTCAGCAACGCAACCCGCCGGATTGGCCCTGTGGCCTGTGCCAGTTTGCGATGGCCTGCGATTGCCTGCCAGGCCGAGCGGGAGTGGGCCTTTTGGCATGTCTCGGCGACAAGGGGTCGTGGTTAGCGCTCTGCTTCACGCTGGTGAGTCCCACCGTCACCTACGTCATAGCCTCCTCCCCCTCGTCTGGCCAGTCCTACCACACACACCATATGTCGCTTCCACATGTATGCACTATCAGATGAGTTTCTGTTGATGGTCCGTGTTGACCGAGGGTTGAAAACCCAACGTTATGGGAAGCCGAGAATCCAAGTCCAAGTTGCCGTGTTATAAACACACTTCACCTACAATGAGCAAGCAGATGGCAGGGAAGATTGCTCGACTTGTACACACATGAATAAGCTGCACATAAATAAGAACATGGACATCAACATGGCTTCCATTGAGGTTATCTCAACCTGCAGTAACAAGAGACAGTCATATCAGATACAGCAATACCAGCAGTTAGTAGAGGATGGTGGTGTGGGGGCAGGTACAGGTACCCAACCAACGACAAAAAGAAAAGCGAAAAATGGATGAACCAAAGCATGGAATTTGAACAAGACGGGAATTCAGCATATCCTGTTCTCCAGTCCCGGCGTCGTGTTCCCGGTCTCGAGGTCGAGCATCTTCTCAGTCAACCCTATTGGCAGTTGCCGGCCCCTTGCTGGTAGCGCCTTAACTTGACCGTTTTGAGCTGTTTCTCCCACTTGAGTCCTTGCCCATGAGCCCGGCCTCCCGTTCCATCCTCTGTGCTGCATCTTCACCCACCCTTGCCTGGCTCATCGGGTGCCCAGGTTGGTATCTACTGATCGTACATCCTGGCTTCTTTTTCTCTCCCTTTTATCACCTGCGCTTTCGCCCCTTCTCTTCCTCCTAGGTCCCTCCTCTGCTTCTCCTCCTCTTCAAACCTACCTTACATTGTGCTTCTTGCGACTTCTGCGATACCATCCTCGCCTTGCCTGTTGTTCCCTCAGTCGGCCCACAACCAAACCCTCATCGCGACATTCCTTGGTTAAAACGAGTCCGACTTCGACCTCAGCTTGACCAAGTAGACTCGCCAAGTGTGCGGGTAGGTGCAACTACAGAAAAGCAGTCAATCATCGGAAAGTGCGGGGCCCTCGGTTCTAACTTCAAATTGTTATTGGAAAAAAAAAAGACGTTCACAACAACACAACAACAACAACAATTCTCACCAACTGTCTGACAAGCCAAAAACCGTGACTTACACGACGACACGAGGAAAATCATTCCATATCGAGTAGGACACAAAAAGTTGCGGCGCCAGCATTTCAATACCAATCATCGATCGAGATCCGAGCCGAAGCACGCACCTGCCAAGCACTTGTCGCTGCCCCTCGTATCCGAATTCAGTTTGGGTAAAAGGCCCAGTTCTGTTAGTGAACTACTGCAGGTAAGCCGGGCGGATCCCCACCAAACAAGGTCCACCACTAAAGGCAAATTCCCTCCGCACTTCCCCGCCCTGGCAACTGCCTGGCGCACACCAACTTGCCCGCTGCCAGTGAGCTGCCCAGGTTGCGCTGGGAAGTGGGAGTGGGATGGATTCCTTTTTCTGTCCATTGCGTCCACTTCTTTCCCACTCGCTCTCCTTCAACTCTTCCACTTTGCTCTCGGTGCCCAAGCTAAACCAAGACAACACCAAATTGAAGTTTTGGGTTCGCCTTCAGGATTTCTCAGCCTTTACACGATTCCATCGTTGTGCGCACCACCCAGCCAACATCCGACCACCCAGCCGACGTCGTCTCTTCTTAGACAAAATCACGAAGCGCCCGATCACCGCATCCCTTCACTGTCGCCACTGAATCAGACGCCGCGTTTGACCTGCGTTTTCGAACACTCGGCCAAGCTTGCCCCGCGCTCCCACCGAAGACTTACCGGGCTACTTAGTCTTCCAGCAATCCTCATCCCATCCTTTGTTCTCTAATCCGCAAAACTCGACACCTCCAAGTCATAAACACCACACGTCACAATGGCCGAATTCATCCGCGCCCAGATCTTCGGAACTACCTTTGAGATCACTTCGAGGTTGGCCTTCCCGCGACGAACCACTCTCTTTTTGTGCGCTCTAGTCTGATCCCGCGATAGGTACTCTGATCTCCAGCCCGTTGGTATGGGAGCTTTTGGTCTCGTCTGGTACGTTTTGCTCCGCCATCTCCAAATATCACCAGACACACCGTACTAACGATATCCGTCGCGCAGCTCCGCGAAAGACCAGCTCACCAACCAGAATGTCGCCATCAAGAAGATCATGAAGCCCTTCAGCACACCGGTTCTCGCCAAGCGAACATACCGCGAGCTGAAGCTTCTCAAGCATTTGAGGCACGAAAACGTTGGTTCCCCAGATTCGATCGGTGAAAATGGTGGGGAACTATGCGACTAACCTGCTGCGCTACAGGTCATCTCTCTGAGCGATATCTTCATCTCTCCTCTTGAGGATATATACTTCGTTACCGAACTTCTCGGGACTGATCTGCACAGACTTCTCACTTCTAGGCCTCTTGAGAAGCAGTTCATCCAGTACTTCCTGTACCAGATTATGGTATGTCATCGATGTGTCGCACGATAACAACCGCAGCCACTAACCCCAAGCTTAGCGCGGCCTCAAATACGTTCACTCCGCCGGCGTTGTCCACCGTGACTTGAAGCCTAGCAACATCTTGGTCAACGAGAACTGCGACTTGAAGATTTGCGATTTCGGTCTTGCGCGTATCCAGGATCCTCAGATGACTGGCTATGTCTCTACTCGTTACTACCGCGCCCCCGAGATCATGCTCACTTGGCAGAAGTACGACGTCGAGGTCGATATCTGGAGTGCCGGCTGCATCTTCGCCGAGATGCTCGAGGGCAAGCCCCTCTTCCCCGGCAAGGACCACGTCAACCAGTTTTCCATCATTACCGAGCTTCTCGGCACTCCCCCAGACGATGTCATCAACACTATTGCCAGTGAAAACGTGTGTACCCCCATCCGTCGAAGGCCTTGCGACAAAGTTGCTAACTCTCCGTCAGACCCTGAGATTCGTCAAATCCCTTCCCAAGCGCGAGCGTCAGCCTCTGAAGAACAAGTTCAAGAACGCCGATCCTTCAGGTATGTCTCAGTCGCTGGCCATCGTAGGCTACACAACATACTGACTTGTCTTAGCTGTCGACCTTCTCGAGCGCATGCTTGTCTTTGACCCTAAGAAGCGGATAACTGCCACCGAGGCCCTGGCCCACGAGTACCTTGCCCCCTACCACGATCCTACCGACGAGCCCGTTTCCGAGGAGAAGTTCGATTGGAGTTTCAACGACGCCGATCTCCCCGTCGACACATGGAAGATCATGATGTGAGTTGACAACATTAATGTTATAGGCTGATAACCAACAACTAACCGAGCCACAGGTACTCCGAGATCCTTGACTACCACAACGTCGAAGCCTCAGGGCAAATGGAGTTCAACGAGGAACTTGTGCAATAAAACACGGCAACGGCAGGGTCGAGATATGACCCCGAATCTTCGATACAGGGGTAGAAGTCCCCTGGCTTCATGATACCACGACATGATGCCACATGTTTTCTTACTGTCATAATCCAGTTTTCTTCGGTCGACTATTTGGGTGTTGACCGAGTCTGTTTTTTTCTACAATGTTTGAAGAGCGGGGAAGCGGATACACATCAGAAAATTGTATTCAGGACCCGGGTACTAGGGAAGTTTCAAAGAAAGGGAGAGGGCATTGCAATTGAGTATGTCCTAGAGAGAGGGACGCATGCATGGCGAATACACGTACACAGGCACAAGCGTCATTTGGGATTAGGATCAAACAAGACAAAGAAGTGAAAGAAACCAGGATGCGAAAGAGGGTGCTTGCGCTTGTTGACTGTCGAACCGCGACCGATTTTACCAATGATGGAAAGCTTGGGCATGCGTGGCGTTTGGGAGAGGGACAAACATGTTCCTCGAGACGGCTACTTTCCGATTGCGCTGAAGAAGGTGATGTTGGACAAACGGACTGTATTGCTATGGAGGGAAAGTAGCTGGGTGCAAGAAGGACGAGTGTGTCGACCGGGAAGGGGGTCGGATAGAGTTGAGATTCTACATCAATTCGAGTACATGATAGACTTTCATGCAATAACAACGAAGTCACCTCGGAGTATTAATGGGTTTGCAATATACATTATCAGTCGGAGATGGCCAAGATCAGAGTCTTGGCTCAGGGGTTGTGAAAAGGGGTGAGGGTCAAAGCCGGGGCGGATGGTGAGGGCATCTAAAGGTTGACTCGTTGTAGTTGCATGAGGTATTGACTTGGGCAAAAAAAAAGGAACAAGAACGGGATACTGTACAGATAGATATAGATTGAAAAGATGTGTTGTTGGACTCGGCGATGCAAACCCATGGAAGGCCAGCCAATTGGAGGCTGCCACCCCGCAGGATCTCATCAAGATATCGCAGCCCACTGATGAGGTGTTGTTCAGCGCTGTGGGTTCCCGTCTCCAGGCGGTGGGAACGAAGCACGAGCCGCCTGTTACGAACGCGACTCGTTGGAGAGAAGCTCCAATCCTCCCATCCTTGGTTCCCTCCCGTCTCTGTGTAGAAATGTTTCGGTGTTTATAGAAACAACACGTTAAATTGTCAGGAAATTTGTTTATACACAAGGTACCTCCTGGCATTGGCATTGTTTGGCCCGCCTATTACGCCGCCATTTCTTAGCTCCTCAACCCAACTGAACAACATCAGTTCCGCCATTCTCTTCGTCGCCATTGTTATATACACCTACCTATGGAGATATCTCGAATCAACGAGACAAACATTCGAGTCACATAGCGAAGCGTGCGGTAGCTTTCGGTGGAAGCATCGGATTCACTTCTTCTACCGCCATACCACATATATCATACCCCGTCGCAACTCCCGGATCCCGGATCCCCCCTACCTAGAGAATGTCCGTCCCGCCTACACCGACAACAGAGAGAAAGCCGGGCTTCACCCCGCTTGTCGCCGTCGTCGACTTCCACCATGCGCGCGGCCCCGAGGTCGAGACATGGTTCGGCGTGCCCGAGGACAGCGATCCAGCCGCCGAGTATGACTGGGGCTTGCTGCCGTTCATGGCCTTGAGCGATGGTGCTCATGCGTACGTTCTTCCCAATTCCTCTGCTACCCTGGCCTCGATGGAAGACATGATGACTGACGCATGGGACGGACGACACAGCGCAACAGAAGACTTCTCCTACTTCACCCTCCTCCGGCCCGCCACCGCCTCCGACCCTGAAGCCACCTCCCTCTTCGGCATCTCGTGCACCCGCCAGATGGACGCCTCCCAGCTGCTCAACCGCCCCGCCGAAGTCACCCGCTCGACCGTGCAGAAAGCCGTCGTCATCATCGCCGACTCGCCTCAGTACTTTGGCATACTGCGCGAACGCCTAAGCGTCGTCACAAAGGCCTGGTTCGCCCAGCGCGAGTTCACCGACGTCGAGATCCTCCGCCGCTTCCAGGAGAGCCTGGCGGACGAGAAGGCGCGCGGCACCCTGCTGGGCGAGAAGGAGGAAGACAGGGATTTGTATCTCGGCATGAGCCTGCGGGAGCTGGTGCGCGAGTTCCGCTGGCAGACGCTGGTGCTGCTCAAGTGCTGTCTGCTCCAGCCCAAGATGTTGTTCTTCGGATCGCGGTGCGAGCGGCTGTGCATGATGCAGTTCTCGCTCATCAGCCTGATCCCGGGGCTTTTGAGGAACCTGCAAGACTCGGCCGGTCCGGAGCTGGGTAGTTACGAGAAGAAGCTGCAGCGGCCGACGAGCTTGCGAACTAGTGATCGCAACTCGCTGCTGGCGTACATGGGCTTACCGCTCCAGATCTTCGGCAAAGGGAGTTTGTTCGGGCCGTACACACCCCTTCAGCAGCTGGACGTCCTCGCCGACTTTGGAACAAAGTCGTACATCGTCGGCAGCACCAACTCGCTGCTGCTACAGCAAAAAGACCGTTATTCTGATATTCTGATCAACCTCGACGAGGATTCCATCAATATTACTTCCACCAGCCTCAAATCCGCCCTGGCGCTGTCCACCCCCGACCGCCGCTGGATCGACTTCATCACGCAGAACGTCAACGACACGTGGGACGACGCCAACCCGGGCAGGCCCAAGACCATGGGCTACGTCGGCTCCGAGGAGTTTATCCGCTTGCAATTCGAAGAGTACCTGTTGTCGCTAATTTCCTCGGTCAAATACCACAACCACCTCGCCATCCACGCCCAGAACCCCCGCATGCTGCTCCCGCACATCGAAGGCGACCCCTCGCTCGACTTCAACGCCGACTTCATCGAAGCCTGGAAGCGCACGGAGAACTACCGCATCTGGGACGGCCACACGGATTCGCACCTGTTCGACATCGTCGAGCCTAAGCACCCCTGCGCCGGCGGGCTGACGATTGATGATGTGCAGAGACGCATAGCGCAGCAGGTGCAGGATCTGCATCTGGACGAAAGGTTTGCGGTTGGCAAGGAGGTTTTGGGACGGAATCTACAGGCGGGTAAAGAGAAGGCGAGTACCATGTTCAACAAGTTGTATGCGGATATGGAGGCCTTGAGGGAACAGAGGCGGAGGGCGGCGGAGGAGGCGGAGAAGCAACGACAGGCTGAGCTGGCAGCCGGTGGGAACGGACAACACGGTAGCGAGAAGGGCGGCAATGAGAACGGGAATGGGAACGCGCAAGGACAAGGCGCAGCGGCATCGACCGCCGTGTCAACAGTAGGCAGCAAAGCCGGCGCGTTTGTAAGCAGCTGGACGGCCTGGGCGGGCGAGAAGAGGAAAGGATGGGGTCGTTCGGCGCCTACGACACCGATTACCGAGACTACGCCTGTTCCTCCCACCGGTACTACTACTACGACGACTTTATCCGACACCGCTTCACAGACCGGATCCACCCAATTGCAAGACGAGGAGAAAGAAAAGGAACAGGAAAAGAAAGGAGGATGGGGCTGGTCCAAAGCCCTCAAGAACCGCACCTCGCTCCTCCTCGGCGGTGGCGGCGGCGGTTCGTCAGAAGAAAGAGAAACGTTCATGCCCCAATCTCCTACGCGTAACGGGGCGTATGCGGCTCTTCCGCTGGCGACGGGTAGTCCGGATTCGACGAGAAGTAGTAGGACGGGAAATAGTAGTATCACTGGTGGTGGCGGGCAGTCAAGAGCGTTTAGGAGGAGGGCGTTGAGCGGCGAGAGTATGTTGGATGCGGCGGGGAGTGAGGACGGGTTTTCAGGGAGTGAGTTTGGAAGTCCGGAGAGGGTGAGAGGTGGTACTGTGGGGAGTATTGCGAGGAAGCCGGTTGGTAGTGGTGCCGGGCTAGGGTCAAGGCCGGGGACTGCTGGGACTGTTGGAAGTGTGAATTTGATGAGTGTCGCGAGCCCGGAGGTGGTGAAGACTACGACGACGACGACGATGACGACGACGACGGCAACGAAGGATGATGGGAAGGTTGATGTTGAGAAGGAGGATAAGGACGATAAAGGCTTGGAGGAAGTCTCACTCGACGACACCCCGGCAACAGCACCAGCACCAGCTACCTCTACCGAGCAAGGCAAGAATGAACCAGCACCAGCACCAGCACCAGCACCGGTACCAGCGCCTTTAACGATCACGACGGCGACGGAAGAGACTAGTACAGAGACACAAAAGGAGAGATCGAGGTCACGGTCCAGATCCCGATCGCCATCACCATCACCGCTTCAGTCGCCGGCGGCTATAGTGGCTGCTGAAGAGGCGGCGAAGGCGAGGGAGGTTTGGGATGAATAGTGTTAGTGTAGTGAAGGGGTACCAGTGATGGTTGAATATAGCGAACTGAAGCGTGTTTTTGGATTTGTTCAGATATCCATATTTTCGTTTGGCCAGTCAGTGCCTCTGAAGTATCACATGGCGGTTGTTGCCTTTTTGTTTGTTTGTCTGTAATGCCCACCAAGCTCCGTCTCTCTCATTGTACCCGAAAGACAGAACTTTCCCCCGTCGAGGCCATTCATTGACTAGGTACCTATAAACGTACCCGGAAAGAATTTGACTTGGCGCTATCAACTTTCAAAGTTTCTTCTTGAAAAAGCCGTAACTGGACACGAAGAATTCCGGCTTTTTCCATTATATCATGACTTGAATCATGCAAGGTTAAGTTCTCTTCTTAAAATAAGATCGACTGTCCACAGCCTACACATTACGAGGCTGAGCAATTCCTTTAGGATATTGTTGAATTTCCTCCACGTCCTCTTGTCCTTTGCGTTTCTTCCCCTTTCCCTCTCCCTCAGTTTCCTGTTCCTCCTGACCCTCAGTTTCCTGTTCCTCCTGTCCCTCCGTTCTCTCCTCCTGTCCCTCGCCTCCAGAGTCACTATGAATAACAGACACGTCCACCACATTACCACTACCCCCCAATGAACGCATCATGGCGTTAGCCGCGTCAATGCTAGCTTGACTAGGCGGGCAATGGCTGTCAACCCATTCGCTCTTCTCTTCCAACCAATGTTTCGGCTCCCCGGGGTAAAAGTCCACCATCCATTCGAATGCCGATGCGTCGCATTGATCATACTGTCTGACGCCCCTAGCTTCCAAAACCTCATCGCGCATGCTCATAAGCCAAGTATGAACAGCTGAGGTGACGCATCATTAGCAAAGATCCAGGACATGAGAGGGAGGTAATTGAACGACCAAACAAAAGGGTTGGGAGTTGTTCCTCATTGCAGGCATCCTTGCCCAAACGCTCGTATCTGGCAGATCATTGCGAAGCGGGCCATCAGATTTCCAGCCCAGTCCCTCTTTTCTTCTATCCCATGTTTCGGCCTCCGACCAGCACCGGTGAACACCACCATCCATTCGGTGAGCCTTCCACTTGAGAGCCAAACATATGCCTGAGGACGTGCGACCACCCTGGCCTTGAAGATTTCACTGCGCAAGCTCATAAGCTAAGGGTGGACGGGCAGTTTCCGTTATTCTCATAATCACAGTTGCCAAAGCTAAAGCCAAACACTTGACAAAAAAAAAAAAAAAAAAAAAAAAAAAAAAAAAAAAAAAAAAAAAAAAAAAAAAAAAAAAAAAAAAAAAAAAAAAAAAAAAAAAAAAAAAGAAAAGAAAATAGAGAAAAAAAACTCACCACAAACATAATCCCCAATCGTAACAAACCCCTTCCCACCCCTTGGCGTGACCTTCAACCTCCTTCCCGCCGTGCGCAGCGGCCTCTCCTCGCCGCAGCACTTGATCAGAAACTCCGTGTCGGAATCCTCCTCCCAGTTTTCAGGATCCTCCTCATTCCGGGGTTCCTTTGCCCACGGCCGGACGTCGTCGTCCAGATCGCCGTAGGTCACAAACTCGCCCTTTTCCTCGCTGTGCCATTCGTGCCACTCCACCCAGTTGGATTCCCATGTGTCGAGGTCCGTGCAGGATACGGAGATAAAGGACGCCGGTGGTTCGGTCATGGGGAGGAGGGCGATGGGGTGGTATGTGCCGGTGCTGGTGGTGGTGCTGGTGGTGGTGCTGGTGTTTTCGGGGTCGTTATTTTCGGGGTTCTGGTCATCGGCTGCATCTGCCGGTTGGAAGAACGGTTCCAGGTGTCCTTTGGCACCACGGCGGTTGGCCATGACGGAAATTGCGGAGGGAAAGGCGCCTTTGAACTCCCAAAACAGTCGATCGATTTCTCGAGAGAGGCGGACACCGCCCGGCAAGCGTTCAAGCTCTTCGTACGAGCGGTAGGGAGGCTCTTCTGACTGGCCTGGTTGGGAAGTTGTGGAAGTTTCCATTGTTGTCCCTGTGTTGGATGTGTTGAGGTCTGGTTGGGAGGAGGTGGATTTGGAACCCGAGGGCCGGGAAGTTGTGAGCTGGGGGAAGATTGGAAATGGGAAACCAGGGAAAGGGAGCAGGCTAGGCTAGATGTCGCTCGTATTTTTCCGCTACGGTACTTACTCTCACACAATCCCTACCAAGTCCACAAGAGTGTACAATCTAACCCTGGTTTGTTTGTTAGTCTGGTATAAAAAACGCCAATTTCCACTCTCGAAGCACTAGAAATGGAAAAATATTTGGGGTTTGGAGCGGATGGGTAAGGTCCTATTGGGGCCTGCTCTCTTATATCTTCTCGTTCCCAAGGCCTTAAGAGTAGACGGAAAGTAGACGGAGAGGAGTATAAGAGGCTTCTTGAGCGTTTTCAACCCTTGCAATTAACCTATAACACTTCAAACGGAAGACGATTTCTCTCTTTCGAGGCCAATGAGAGCTCTAGATCTCCCCTGCTCAACCCATGGCCGAAGAACCAAACTAACAAACAAACCAGTATTGTATTGTATGTACGGTGGTTTCTAATAGGAACTGTGCCACATGCCCTTGACAGCCGCCCGCCTCCACTAAGTACATATGCTTACTTTGGCAAAAAAAAAAGTGCACGTAACGAGGTGGTTTTTCGTAAAAGTGTTACGAACTTAAGCGAGTTCGTGGGCTAACCAGGCCTGGGAACACAAGCCACCAAAAGGGTTAGGCTATACGACCATAGGCCAAGGGCAGGCTCACGATGCAAGGTAGGCTCACGGTCAGCACGAGTGAGCCAGGCTCACGACAACAGAAGTGAGCCACGACCATGGAGGTGAGCTGGGCTCACCACATTACGAAGGAGCATCTGAAGCATGCAGTATAAAGGGACGACTGGGGAACTCAGATTGTCAGATAGTTCGCCAGTAGTCAATTGATCTTTATCACCGAGACACGTATAACGCTACCATACTTGTTGTGAACCTTTTGGCTTCACCGAACAGCACTGATAGTCTTTACCTTCAGCTATCCCACTTAGGCAGATCAGACTGCCGTTCGTCACATAAAGAGTACATCGCTGTATCTAGTTATCTTTAGGATTTGGGGTTTTGGTTATTAGAAAAAATTTAGTCATTAAAAAAAAAACTTAGTTATTAAAAAAAATTCAGTTATTAAAAAAAATTAGTTATTAAAAAATACTTAGTCATTTTAAAATTTTTAGTTATAGCTCAAAACCTTAGTAATAAAATAACAGAAGATATATCTAATTACAATTTTTATTTTGTTATAGAGTCTGGCAAAATGAGTGTAGGCCTCTGTTATCGCTGGCTGCAGCTGAATGGAGCCGGCAGATCTGGGTCGGGGGACCATGTGGCACAGATCATATTACAAGCCACCGTAGTATGTCGGTGGGTCCTAGGCACAGGCCATCTGTTCGCCTGCCCCACTCGTGCCCTGGCACTGCCCACCGTTTCTCTAGACCTCCAGATTTCCCTCCTCCTCTTTCTTCCTCTCTCTCCATAGTCATCAATCCATCACATCTCACGATCTGCTGTTGTTGCTCGTGGTCGCACAGTGTACGAATCATTCTTTTACCCGGACGACACTAGAATCCCAAGGCACTCAAGTCGATGATACCCCTGCCAAGCGCACTGTAGTTGATCTGCCCGCTCGCCGCTGGGTGATCAAAACTGTCCCACTCTTCTGATGCATTCACATCCGTAAGCAGTTGCTCGTCCATGTCCACGACATCACCCTCATCACCCAGAGTGCGATCATCGCCTTCATCACCAAGGGAAGAAGGTGGCGATGCCGGTGCCGATTCCGAGTTGATCGCAAAGCTGGATAGCATACGTAACTCATCGGCTGGAAGAGACGCCGACGCTGCCTTTACGTTGAAGGTCTGGGTCTTTGCAGATTCGGGTTGCGGAAGGCGAACCCCCTGGTTCCATTGGAAAAAGTTGTCCCTGTCCCAGATCTTTTTGATGCTCTGCAGCTTCTGACGATTATTTCCGTAGTACACCCTCTCGCTGGCGTTCGACTGGAGGGCGGCATCGGGGAAGTTGATGAAGGCGGCACGGCCCATCATGGAAAACGGCCTCAGCTTCTCCTTGAACTTCTGCAAGAACCCCCGCATGTCCATCTCCAACCACTTCTCCTGCCACTCCAGCATGATGTACGCGTGGTACGTGCAGTCACGCCAGCGGAACGCCGTCTCCGACCGCTTCTTCGCACTCGCCTTCCCGCCCGAGTGGATCCAGGTGACTTGCAGCAGGCCGTCTTCACCGGGGAATTCGCGTCGGAAGGCGGCCATCTCTTGGCGGATAATGGAGATGACGCTCTTGATTCTGGAAGCGTCGTTCTTGAACACGAAGGAGGAGTAGAGCTTGTGTTTAACCTCGGAGCCGGAGGGGAAGGCCTTGATGGTTTCCTCGGACCACTGGGACGCCAGGGTTTCGTGCAGAAAACGCGTCGACTTCTCGGCTAGGGATCGACGCTTGAGCTGCTTCGCAAGGTCCTTTTGTTTCACCTTGTCGTCAATCAGCTTGTCAAACTCCTCCTTAGTCCCGTCGTAGTAGACGAGGAACCGCACGCCGAGCTCGCTGCCGGTCTGTTTGAGGTCACAAAGCCACGTGCTGTCGATGGTGATCTGGTCCGGCCAGTCGGTTGTGTAGAACCGCTCCATCGTCTTCATGAACTCGTCCATGGCCTTGGCCGCTGGGCTGGGCAGCCATACGTACCTGCCGGCCACCACTAGGCCTTCCTCGTTCTGCAGCTTGCTGAGGTACATCTTGAACTCGACAACGACACCAAAATTACCACCTCCCGCGCCACGCAGCGCCCAGAAGAGCCTTCCCTCGTCCGAGTTCGCCTTATCTTTGTCGCTGACGGTGACGATGCGCCCATCGGCAGTCACAAGCGTCGCCTGCTTCAAAGTATCGCAGCCCATCCCGAAGCTCCTCGTGAACGGACCGAGCCCGCCGCCGAGCAAGAAGCCGCCGACGCCCACGGTAGGGCAGCGCCCGCCGTTGATAATGATGCCGTTGTGCCGGCCGTTGACCAGCGTTTTGTAGGCATGCCCCCATAGGGCGCCGCCCTGCAGCGTGATGATGTTGTTGTCGACGTCCAGGTCGACCTTTTTCATCCGCACCAGGTCGAGCAGGATGCCCTCGTTAGTGGTGGAGAAGCCGGCGTACGAGTGGCCGCCGCATTTGATGGTTACGGGCACGCTGAACTTCTTGGCTTCTTTGATCACCTCCACCACCTGCTCCTTGCTCTCGGGTTGGACTACGCAGGCTGGACGCGTGAAGCGGTAGAGCAGGTTGGCGTTGGCGACGGAGCGTTCATACTCGCTGGATCTGGGGCCGGAGGGCGTGAAGGTGGGTATTCCTTGGGAGATGAAGCTGTCGATGATGGCATTTTCGGCCATCTTCCTGATGTTGCTCGCCATTTTTTTGTCCGATATACTGGCGCTTGTCCTGGATACTCTAGTCCTATGTCAGTTAGTGGCCGCCGGGCTAGAGATGTACTGGACTGGGCTTGATAACTTACACACCTTTGAAGTTCTGGGATTGTCACTGTCCGTTCTGCCCATGATCCGACACGACAACTTTTTTTTTTTTTTTTTTTTTTTTTTTTTTTTTTACTCGACGTCCTTGGATGTTATAGGATTCCACTAGGCCATGTCTGGGAGATACCAGATCATGAGGCCGCCATGCTGGTGGTGCACATGTTCTTCTGTCTCTATCTGGTTGATGTTGGTTGGGAACTTCATGTTCTAGCACCACTGATGGGCCGGTTGGCTGGACACTTTTCAGCTTCCTGCTGTCAATGAAACCCTCGCCCCGGACGTCCCACCATTCAGCTGATTACTTGTCGGAATCGAATACCTTTTAGGGACCCAAGAGAATGTATTGCCCAAAAAGGTCGGGATTCCCGATGCGCCCACTTGCATCTATTGGCATATGGAGATCTAGATTCAGATCTCCCGGCTCACGTTCGACCACGCTTGCCCTCGGGCAGGAAAACGTTTACGTACACGCCAACGTGGAGGGAGGTGTGGACAACACATGCAGCTGTGCTTTGCATTCGCGGATGCTCAACCAGGCTGCTGCCTACCTGCACCGCTTCAAAACAGTGTAAAGGTGGTATACGCGGCTTGAAAGGTAGGTTGGTATGGGGGTAATCCAATCACCTCTGATTTCGGTGTTTACCTCTATGATCCATCTATCCTCACTGCAACCGCAACCCATTAAGGCAAAGACAACCGAGAACATCTGACATTCCCCGCAAAAATGTGTTGCGTTGTCGAGCAGAGCCTGATTCTCAACACCCAACTTCAGCAAGCTTGGATCTGGCTACATCTTATCAAGAGGAGGTGTTGCGTTTGTTTGCAAAGCCAATGGCATCTGATCAAGCCAACCAGACCGCCACCCATCGAATGTGGGCTAGTTTTGGGTTAGGTGATCTGAGGACCATTTAGGAATATTTCCTAAATGGGAAACAAACCAGACGCGAAGTACCTTGGCTCAACTCAGTTATCCTTCCAAGGCTTCCAAAGGCGCCAGTTATCTGCATCTAGACTTGGCGTGTTTACTTCGAGTTTCAAAGACCTCAAGGCTGCCGGCGAACCCGATCATACCCTCACGACCACCTCCTTGGGCACATTCATGTTGGTGCACACCAACATGAATGTGCCCAGTCGTATCGTGCCAAGTCTTGGCCATACATCAAGCATTTCTTACGCCGAGAACGCAAGTTTTCGGACATTAAGCTCTAGCCTCTATTCAAAGAGAAACACCAATGGATTATCACATCTAAGCCTCTCTGTCACTATGTCTATGCTATTGGCTTTGGGTTGGGCAGTCAAGCATACCTATCCTCGATAAGCCTCGCCGACGGCCACGTCACTATGCCCAACTCAAGACGCGGAGTGCCGGCAAGCCACGTAGGAACACACAATGAGGCTCTGAGGTTCATCACGGACTGCGGTATGAGGAAGGCTCTGTGATATAATAAGTGCGACAGAGGCTCGAAACGAAGGGTGTTACATCTACCATACGATTGTCAGGCTCGTCCATGAACCTTGTCCTTGACAACTTTGACTACATTGTCAGATATCCTCTTTCTGGATAAGGTCTGTACCTAGGTACCTAGGTATGTGCCCATCCATGCGCTTTGTTGTTGGTGGTAACTGATTTGCTGACCGTTGTTTACCTTGCCGATAGACTCGACACATCCTGTCTACCTTGTTGCAAACATGAATCTGGCACCTCCAAACGTGGGCCGGCCGCCGTCCGGCACCGTGTATCGCAACAACCAGAAAGAAGGCATGCCGGACGCAGCAGCGCTGCTACGCGCCAAGTTGCAGGCAAAGAAGAACGGCCAACCTCGGTCGTCACCTCAGCCGCTCGGCTCCATGTCTGCGGATCCCCCTTCGCCAACCGGGTCGACCTTCTCAAGCTCTTCAACAGTCATTTCCCATGAATATGGACATACAGCCAGCAGCCCTCCCTTCATGCCCTTTTCCGCCCATCATGGGCCACTTGATTCGATGCCTGTTCATGCCCACGCTGGCTCACCAATGCCGGGTGCTCCTGCTCCTGGTCCCGATACGCTTTCCCGCGAGCAAATGTTGAAGCAGGAAAACGAACGGTTGCTTCTTGAACTGGAGAGACTCAAGCTCGAGGCCGACAAGAAAAAGCCAACAAGTCGAGGGGTTTCGGTGGATGAAGAGCGTCGCCGGCGCACCGAAGAGCTCCGACAACAAGAACGGGAGGCAGCCGCCACCGCACCGCGGAGATCCACAAACGGGCTTTTCAAGGCCGTATGCTCTACTGATCTGTTGTTTCTCATTGACACGACTGGTTCGATGGGGCCATACATTGAGGCTGCAAAGAACCAAATGAAGAGCATCGTTGACGGCATCGGAAAGGCCTTCCTCAACCGAGCTAGTATTCGCGTCGCTGTGGTGAGCTACAAGGACCATTCTGATGCGGGACATCTTCAGTTTCTGGATTTCACAGAATCGACGGACCAGGTTCGCAGCTTTATCAATAATTTGACAGCTGATGGCGGAGGGGATATGCCCGAGGACGTGCTCGGGGGCATCCGAAGGGCACTTGATGCGTCATGGAAACACCAGACAAGATGTATCATCCACATCGCCGACGCGCCAGCACACGGCCGCTCGATGCACGACCTAAGCGATGCCATGGATAGATATGCTAATCCTGGTAGCGAGCCGCACAGGTTGACATACCCTCCGCTCATTAACCAGATGCTAGGGCTCAAGGTCAACTACATTCTGCTCCGCATCACCGAGCATACGGACAAGATGGCGTTCGTATTTCTCGAAGAGTATGCGAGGGCGTATGGCGATTGCAGGCTGGCAGAGACAAACAAGTATTTCAGCAAGGTTAAGGGGCTCTACAACAACAGTGCCACAGGCGGGCTCCTCTTCCGCGAAGCCGAAATCGGCATCTCCTACCACGCGCTGCAGAATCTTGTCGTCAGAGCCGTTACAGCTTCCGCGTCCCGCACCGCTACGCGAACCTGTGGCACCTGTAAGGGCACCAAGGTTCCACGGCCTGGTAATGGTGATGGTGGCACGGCCCTCCCTTTTATCGGCGAAGGAGACGAAGAGCCCACGGATGCCGGGGTGAGCATGCCGCTGGAGGAAGTTCCAGCGCAGTGGTCCA
Organism: Pseudoneurospora amorphoporcata; assembly: GCA_033297205.1. Lineage (NCBI taxonomy): Eukaryota > Fungi > Ascomycota > Sordariomycetes > Sordariales > Sordariaceae > Pseudoneurospora > Pseudoneurospora amorphoporcata. The sequence goes on from MU859308.1 coordinate 38,000, forward strand.
ACCTTGACTGGTTCGAAGAGAGCTTGACCGTCGAGGGCTTCTCGCTCGACGTCATGGCCCAGGGCTCCAACGCTCTCAACGCCATGATGGACCGCGACAGCAACATCACCGTCAGCACGCTCGAGCTCACGCTGCGCAAGCGCAAGACGCCCTTTTCGCAGGGCGCGCTGCGCGTGGCCTCGTACGCCCGCACCGAGGCGTCCACAAACCGCTACGTTGTGAAAACGTTCAAGGACAGCCACCACTCGCGCCTCGCCTATCTGGCCGAGGACATGCGGTGCCAGGCTCTATGCAAGGCGTTTGCGCTCGAGTTCAACGCGCTTCTGGATGACTGCCACGAACACTCGATCGACTTTGTCGTAACGGCGTGCTTCAAGGGCGGCGGCAGTAGTGCGTGTTCGGGCGAGGGGTGCATGTCCATCGAGCGGTACCTCGACGGCAAATTCGTCAAGTATAACAACAACGCCGGTTACGTCAACGAGGACCTCGGCACCAACCCGTCGCACTTGGCGGCGCAGGCTTTCTCGCACTTTACGTATGAGCGCTCACGGGGCCGCTTCCTCGTGTGTGATCTGCAAGGCGTCGGGGAGATGATGACGGACCCGGCCATCCACACGCTGGACCCGGAGCGATTCAAGCTGTCCGGCACGAACCTGGGGTCCGAAGGATTCCTCCTGTTCTTCGCATTCCACGAGTGCAACCTGGTGTGCCACAAGCTGGGGCTAAAAAGCAGCGGCGAGGGCTTAGCTGCCGAGATGGACGGGGTGGGCAGCCCGGTCTTCAGAGAAGACTGGCCGGCCATGCCGGATACCGTGTGCTGTTCGAATAAGCTGTGCGGCAGGATCTTGCGCCGGGCCAAGAAGAACCAGTCAGACCACTGCCCGGGCTATCACTGGTGCGATGAATGTTTGCCGCAGTTGGAAACGTTCAAGGTGAGGCGGATGTGCACTGGGCCAGGCAAGTACCACGAGTTCGAGGTGTCCCGCTTCTTCTTTGAGTCGCAGGGTAGAGCCACGCCGACGAAGTGTGTGATTCACCGTGAGGGTGATGTTGTCGAGCCAGGGACGCATACATGCGATGATGATACTGGGCCGGGTTCAGGAACGAAAGGAGGACCAAGTGGTGGTATATCACTCGCTGATAGCGTGGTGGCCAACCCAGATTTTTGGAAAAGGTTCAAACCGGCGACTGTGGCCTTGGAATCTGACTAGAATAGTACGAGTAAGAATGGCTCTTGTATGTTCAATGGAAATATCGTTTCATGTCAAGGGAAACAAGCATAGCGTGACAGAGGCAACCCGAAAAGCGAGTGGGAATAAGGTTGAGAAAAAGTCAAAATGAAAAAAAAACATACAGCACCTGGGATTCGCTGGTCGTCACCGACCCAACTACTAGTCAGGCGATATGTCTGCATGTCTGGGAGTGGGAAGGACAGGAAACGGGTCTTTTAATCACGTGGTAGGGTCAAAAAAATGAACCACCACCTCCCATATCCATGACGGAGGCATTACGGTAAGTGGGGAGGCGGCGTTAAAAAGATGAATATAATTGGGCGGATTACGAGAAAAGTTGACCGTCCTGACACTGCCAAGATTGCACTCGGTCAGTAGACGAGTCGATTCGCTGATAGAGCTGCATGCCAGGGCTGCGAAACAAAGTGACGGCGGCGTTGAGAGCGACAAAGGCAACCACAGCTCTAGGATCAGAAGCCGGCAGCTAGGGTGGGATGGCTTTAAGCCTGGGTGGGGGCCCCGCCCCCCGAAGCGAGGCTGGAAGCCTAGATATCAAAACAAACGCTACCCGAAGTGAACCCTCTGGTTGCCTTTTTGGCATGTCCTCCATTGCAGCATCAAAGCTGCATTTGATCCTTGAAAGAGGAAACGTTGATGTGGCACGCTGACATCAGGCTTGATGCTAGGTACGGCGCTACGAAGATCCCTCCACCTTTCCGCCGCTAGAGGGTGTGTAAATCTATTAGGCGTTATTCCCCTATCTTTATCTCTTTTCCATTGTCACTAGCGTCCTTCCGGACCATCGTTCCCAGTGTAATAGCAACCAGTTAGGGTAAACAATTACACCAGACCAGACCAGGAGATGGTGACCGAATGAGAGCCTCAAGGGAACGGGGATTTCCCAAAAAGACTCTTCTGGCGTCACGCCGGTCACATTCCGGAGTACTGGCCTACACCAAACAGCTCTGGTAATACATGTCTAGGGTCCCCATCTTGTAGGTGGTGGGCCGGGAGGGTGTGGAGCCTGCCGCGGCCCGGGCCGTTTCTCGTCTGATGATTTCGGGTGGGGCGATGCCGGCCAACCAGAAGGGGACAAGCTTGGGACTGTGCGCCAGACCGGCATTGTTTTTTGGAGAGCCTTCGATGCTGCTATTTCGATCTCGTCGAGCGCGGTCTTGATGTTGGTGGACACTTGTCCGCCTCTGCGTCCGATTCGCGTGTGGCCAGGGAAAAGGGCGGCTGCACCGTATGTCAGGGTAGGCAGGAAGCCGGCGGTAAAGAGGTGTCGGGCCGTCATCGGGTCTAGGCCGCGCGCTACCTAGTTGATGCGTGCGGAGAGGTCGGCCACGGCTGCGGCCTTTGGAAGGTGGGGTGGATACGGAGATGGTGTTGACGTGAAAAGAGTGAAGCAAAGAATTTAGCGACAAGGCTTGACAAACCTGCAAATGTCGCTCCTACCGGTAATAATTAACGCCGCCGCTGAGTGGGTAGATTAGGCAGTCCCATTCAGGCACCAGGATTTGAGGCAGCTCTTATCGATTGGCTGAGAGTTGCATACTCTCTTCCTGTCCCTCGCACAACAATCAAAGTCTTACCATAGTACTTGCTCGCGCCCCGTGACAGAATGTAACCAGATCAGCTTTTCAGCTTTTCCCGAACATCGTTCGTTATACGGCGTTATAGTTCCCAATCCTCCTCTAACCATTGTACCAGGCTTGGCCATGACTGGGCAGTCACGGGTTAATCTCGTGGCATCTGGACCGCACAGGCACCCGCAAAAGGAGGGTCAAGGGATGAAATAGCCTCGCTTCTTCGTAATAGAATAAGTCATCTTGACGTCAACAGAAGTTACTAGAATTTACAAGATTCCCATAAATTTGCCTATCCTCCCAAACCCTTCTAGTGGCACGCTAGAAAAATAAAATAGAGAGAAATGAATTGAGAAAGACATGGAATACATTGTGACGGCCTGGTCACCCGTCGCAACTATATAAGACCACCTGAGCAACCGAATTGCCAGCTTCGGTTACTTGTATCCTTTTGCAGGGACATAGCCTAGTTAGCCTAGTGGTCTGCTACCGCCGTAACATACATTATATGTCTTGCGAGAAGCTAATAAACCAAACCAGTCCTGATACGATGCCGATGGATATCATCCGTCCCTGGAGGTCATAACAAGACGGTCGGTAATTCGGTAGCAGCCAGAGTACGTTCTAGCCGTTGCAAGTAATCCAAGACCCATCCTATCCCAAGCCATAGCTGTCACACGGACATTTGCTTACAGTTCTGGGTTAGGGTTTCCAAGGCTAACAGAACCTCAACGCTTGACATCAGCCTTATAAGTGCTGCTGTAGCTGCTTCTGAAGCAGCTGCAGCCTGCACAAGCATGTGAATAGTACATGGTGGTGAGCCATGACAGCAATCACGTACGACAGTCACAGA
>MU859309.1:0-41465 GCA_033297205.1 Pseudoneurospora amorphoporcata
ATATATGTACGGATTAATGTCGATTGAGTGTGATTAATCGCTCAATTAAACTCGTTCAATTGAGCGATATGCGACCGTGCGATGTGCGACCGTGCCGCTAAGTGCGCTATAAAGTGCGCTGTAAAGTGTGCTATAAAGTGGCCAATCTGTGTGCAGATTTGGGTATAGATCTGGGCTTGGCACTGGGCATAATATTTCATGAAAGAACGTAATACCAAGATTTCTGGGCGAAATTTATAAAAGAATACCACTGGAAAAGGGTGGGTGGACCGCGGTTTAGATGCTAGCGATTTAATTGGTTAGAAATGCGGGAGGGGTGGGGCGGCGGTGTCTGAAGAGAAAGATGGCGGTGCGAATAGCGTTTCTCTTAATTAATAATTATTATAAGTAGTAATCTTTTAGATAATCGGGCTTTGGTTTTAAAGTCCGGATAAAGGCATTTATATAAAACTTTTCGCGCGAAAAAAACTATCGCCATCTGGAATTAAATTAGCGATCTTAAAAAAGAGAGCGACGGCGAGAACTATTGAGCTACTGGCCCAAATAATTAAAGACGAGTTTCGTTTTTTCCTTTAATATATCAGAAAAGAATTATTATTACTTTAGAGTTTTAGAATTTTATATTATATTTAGAATTCCAATATACTAATAATAGTGAGAAATTTTATATAGTAGTAAGTATAGTAAATAACACTATACTACTATTACTTTTTATATTCGGTTATTTTTTAATAAAAATCTACAAGTCGCTATACTTCCTCTAATTCCTCTAATAAATTATATCTAACTAATTAAAAGTCCAAAAATCGTTAGAGTTCTTACTACTTTCTTCGTTTTTATACTACGCTAGACTCCTATATTTATACCAGTATAAAAGTACTAAAAATTAGATTTCTAATACGTATACCACATACTTATAGCGCCCCATCTAACTTAATAATTTTTTAAGGTATATTATTATTGTGTTATTATATAGCGCTTTTACTATACGCTATTAATAGTATATACAACCTCTTAGATATTAGTATATTGGAATTCTGAATACAATATTAGGATCTTTAGCGGCTATTTATAGCGGACCCGAATTCGACTAATCAGAGGCCTCCCCTATGCAACAACGCTTGTCAAATCAACAAGGCTTGTCAAATTCTAAGTATTGTAACCCCCTTCAAGGCTTGTTGCCCTGGGGATTTTCCCGCTATAGTAGGCATCTCAAACTCGTACGTAGGATGGACATATCGGACACAATAAATATCACGGCGTAACTAGAGGGCAACGGGTAGAGTGTGTACCGCTTGATTATCTTGGACTAAAGATAAGAAGTTGAAGAGGGAAAAGTTCCCCCATAGGAAGGCAGGATACGAGCTCTGGGTTTTATACCCTCATAGGTGACACGTATACCCATGTGACAATGAGAACCTTGACGGCTAGCATGTGACACCCAGAACCAGAACCGTCACAATAAACGTTATAGAGGTAATTTTGCCACAGGGGAAAGTTTAAGCTGTGAAAGACCATAAATCCAGATGCTTGGAATAATGATTCAGCCCTTTCTTTGTAGGTAGGCCCTTTTGAGTCAGTGCTTCCATCATTCTTGACAACAGCTACCTACTGTACCCGGATTCAATTTGTCTTTGAAACTACCTTAGAACTCGGACTAGAACACGAGCCTGGACTAGTAGACGTAGAAACTAGACTTGGACATGAACCTGGGCCTGGGCCTTGAGTAGAACTTGTATTAGAATCTGAACCTACACCACCCTAAACCTAAACCTGACTGAAGTTGGGCTTACAATAACCCCGGACTAACACCAAGACAGGCCCGGACCAGACAGAGCCTGCGCTAGACTAGAACCTGCGCTGGAACCTGGACCTTGGCTCGATCCCAAGACCCATATTGTATCCACCTTCAACGTCAACTCCGCTGTTCCAACGCCAGCCATTCTATTCCAAAATCTATTCCAAAGTCGAGTTGAAGTCGACTGGAGTCATATGTCTGAGTCCTTCAACCTCCCTTTTCATGGCTCCAGCCTCCGCCCGCCAGGCCTCAAGATCCATCCAGCTCCAGCTCCAGCCCGTGAAAGGGATCTCAATGGAAGGAACAAAGTTGGAAGGGATGAAGCCCCTACGGCTTAAACCGTACATACGCCTGCAGCTAGGCCCATCGCAGGACCCGAGACGTCTAGCTACCTAAGGTAAATCCCTCTAGGCTGGCTCGGATAAATTTTCGTGCCCCGCCCGTGGAACATGAAGTTGATGCGGCGAGGTCTGGTCGGGACTTGACTTGACTTAACTTGGGAGGTGGTAGGTAATGGGTATAACTATAACTGCTTGGACGCGCCTCAGTCAATGTTCCGTTCAAAGCTCCAGTTCCTGCTACATAGGCCGGCCATCCAACGTAGGTATGTTTCATCAATTGGAAACGGGGGAACTGATGTTGGGAGCCCAGACCTTGTGTCAGCTGGATATACCTAGGTACCTAGGTATCTATCTCAACGTGGGGATAAAGCTACCTACCTTAGGTACCTACCTAAGAAGCTAGCCCAGTCGGGTATTCAACCCTGGTCGGTTGGTTGCCGGAGTCAACCCGGTGCTGGTTTCTAGGGGACTTCGGGCTCGTATGTTTCTTCAGCTTTGTGGTGAGTGGTACAGGCGTTGTTGGAAGTCGGTTCCCGGCTGCTGGATGTAATCTCTGTTGGAACTTGGGGGTCTGTCGTTTTACGGGTTAGACATTGGGCGGGGAACATTTAGAGCACTGCTGCGGGTGGGATTGGCTGGCTATCTCTCGGGTCATTCCTTTGACTTGATGATGGGCAGGCCATAGCATGGCTAAATGTGTCCTGTAGGCTGTCAGCCTTCGAAGTTTAAGCTGGAAGCTTTCGGGGAAAGGGGGGACAAACAAGGGGGTTGGCCTGGGGCATGAGAACGGTATGCCTTGCAACCGGTAGGAACAGATGTGACATATAAACCGCTGGAAGAGATGCAACGTGTAGGGATATAAGGGCTTCGTTTGTCATCTTTACGGGATTCTTTGAACAGCTTCTAGCCCCCAACGAACTTTCCAATGTAGGCCTGTTTGCTGTGCCACCTCAACTTAACAGTTCAAAGATTGACCATGCATCTATTCTCGTTATTTTCTTTCATTGCTCAAACATCGTCTAGCATTACGGTCATCATTGTAGTATATCCAACTGCTGTCCTTCTTTGTACTTCATGTAATCCTTCCTCATATGCACGTTACGGACGTTTGCGGGGAAAACACCAACGGCAGCATCGATATCGCATACGGTATCTGATCCTCAGACCGCCTCGCCGTTATCGTTGTACTCGCCCTGGCGATCTGGTCCATGTCTTCAATACCCTTGTCGATGACAAATCCTCCGTCGGGCCTTTGTCCGACACTCGTGATGTCCATGTCCTCCTTGGCGTAATGTTCGTAGGATTTGTAACGGAATGGCGGGTCCTGTTGTGTTGTAGGTGATGCCCCATCGAGTATTGCGGCTTCCAAGTCGCCCATCGGTGGGCCCGTCGTCTTTACGAACGGTCCCGAGTCGTGTCTCTCCAGCTTGTGGCAGAAGTAGTTGAAGAAGAGAAAGGAGTGGAGGACCCTGCAGGCTACGGTTAGTGGAAGTTTTTGGAAGACTGGGGCCATTGGAGGCTGAGGGAATGTTTACTCACATCAGTAAGAGCAACATCGCAACCACCACAATGCCCTTCGCCAACAGCTCATCATACAACGAACGATACGTCGGGATCCCAATGATCAAATCGACCAGCACAATTCCTGTTGTCGTGGCGATGCCTACAAACAGAATCCCATCAGCCCAGGCGTGATACACGGTTGGTATCCCGCTCGATTTGCGGACACAAATCGCGATGAACACTGCTGTGTTCCAAGCGGTAAGAGCGGGTGCCTTTCACGGAAGATCAGTCAGCACAACAGTCCCATCCCATAGTTCCCTCTTCCATGTTCGTTTTCCCAGGCAAGGCAAACCTACCACCACAAGCACAGCAATCATCCTCTCTGACACTATATCCCAGTACAATCGACTTTCCACAAACACCGCCACATTCAGACTCCATGCGATGATGGCAGCAACCGTCGAAATGGCGCGAATGATGACGGAGAAAATGAACCAGGTCCTGTGGGCTGATGATTTGCCGCCTCGTGTGCGGCGCCATTGCTTGATATCCCGGCGAGAGGGCTTTTGGGTTAAGGGCGGGAGGGTATCTAGCCAGGACTCAACGACAGGGTTGGTTGGATGGTCGAAGACATAGGCGGGCGGCGGGTGCCGCAGGGGGTCGTCCCGCGGCATTAAGTCGTTAGTTTTGGATGTGCTGGGCGGCGCAGCTGTCCGGTGTTGGGGTTCAAGTTGTCGATAAAGATGGCGATGGAGGCGGCTTCAACTTGGGCATCTCGAGCATGAAGACGAGTCGATAGGGTGGCCAGTTTGGTCGGTCCTTGGAGACGGGGAGCCGATTATGATGATGGCGCATCCAACTGGGATATTGGGAAGGACAAGAGATGAATAGCTTCGCAGAATACTCCCGGAAGATTGCTTCGAGATGTGTATGCGTTGCTATCGGTTCGTGTTGCGGCCCTTTGCGCATTTCGGCCCTTTACGCTCCCCAATCCTCAGGTCTTCCTGGCTCCTAGACCGTGATGGTGCTTGATGGACAGACAAGGTCGGACCTGTCGTTGAGAAGGTCTCAAACAAGGTGTTTAGCTTCGACCCATTGCGCCGCCAAGTATGGAAAACGTATAAATATGGGAGAAGAAGATGTCGAAGCCTGAGCGCGAGTGTTGACAACGCCGGTAGGTATTAAAACAGTACGTTAATAAGTCGCATTGACGGCAGAGGAACGATGATGTTCTGGAGAAGAAAGTCTTGTTGCCGTCGGTCAGTAAACTTCCAACATGACGTAGAGAGCAAGTTTGTCGAGAAGGGTACTACCTAGTGCTGAGCAAGTCATGTGGAGAAATCCATAAGACAGGAATTAGGCACCGAAATTGGACCCCTGCTCCCCCGCCCTGTAACGATGCTTGACAGCGAGTGGCCCTACAGGGAGAGTTTGGAAGACGGGCATGCGAGAGCAGCGAGACACGGCACCAACCTTTCAGGGGAAGTGAGACTGCGAGAGTCTGGAATCCTGCCGGCTCCTGATTGGGCGGTTTGCTTTGTGGGAGGCTCTCGTCGGCTCGTGGTAACGGCGATCGGTCTTCTTTCAATAGAGTGTTGAGGTTCTGATAAGTGTTGAGCAGATGCTTCCTTCTGAGTGTTTCTCTGGTGAGTGCTTCCATGTCTGGCCAGATTGACGGCCCTTGACTCCTTGCTTCCTCCCTTCGAAGTCGCGGATTCATCTGCCTAGCCTCTGTAATAAGCTTTTTCCAACTTTCATTCTATCGGCAGTATTGTTTGACCATAACTGGACCACTCATGCCTCAAACTTCCACACTGATGAATGGAAGGAGGCAACTGAAGCTTCCTTGAATTGGGTTGTCGCTGGTCGGTCCCGAGTCTGGTTGGCGCCTCGGCCCCTTCCTTCCATCAAACTCGATCGATTTATGCCTGCCTGGTCCAGCAACACTGCCACATCCCCTCCATCCACTAGCCCGCTCCTTTCCTAGACGTAATCGAACGCGGTAGTTAAAGGAGGTGAGTGCAATCAGGACAGCTGAGACTGGAAGAATCGCAGAGGGTCACTTCCACCTGCTCGTAAATTGGGAGTGCAAGCTCAACTCTTTCTCAGGACATGTTGGTCGTTATTTCTGTCTCAAATGTACAAATGGAAAGAACATTTTGCGAGTCGGCCATGTTGTGCGACAAGCCACTGTCATTGTCTTGTGGTGCACTGACCGATGGATTGTGCAATGTCTTGGCGGGCTTATTCAGTGGACAGGCACAATCATCCCTGACAGTTGTTGGGCTAGCTGCTAGCAGAGAACCCTAAATGCATGTGATAGAGGGGGAGGTGCGTACCTGTAGTGTACCAGGGAGGGTTACGTCATGCAAGTTGCTCTTTTTGGGCTCTTGGCGCCTTCCACGGCTTTCTCGGTTGCAACCACCAGAACAAGTTGTTCGCAATTCTCTGGAAAGTGCTCCGTTGCATTGGGTTCTGCTCAGGTACCAATCCTCGGCTGTTTTCTGCCCTGTTTTTTACTTAGTTCGTACACTTTCATCGATAAGTATCCATCTCTTGGACTCGCCCACTTCCAACCTTCGCTCTAGTTCTACAACACCATCCATCCCCCTCCATATCGACATTAGCCTTCAACAACTGCTACCACCACATCAATCATCCATATCCTATCACATATTTCGAAACACCTTCGTTTCCATTCATCTACAACCAAACACACACAGCCAGCCACAGCCACCACACCTGGCAGGCCTCGACACAGACGGCATCCTTCCACCTGTTAGATTAGCACCGTGGTCAACTCCTCGACTCTCCTCAAACCGCAAACATGCCCAAGATCCAGCCGGCCCAAGACGAGTCCCTTCTGGGCACCGTCTTCTCCAACTTGATCCGCGCTCGCAACTTTGTGATCTGTCAAACTGCCACTGTTGTCGACACCACTTGCCAATACGTCACCTCGCCCGAATATCGCAGACGAACCCACGACAATGTCAGACGCTTCCACAACGAACGTCCCCTTTTGACTGTGCGTTTCTGTCTCACCCTTCCCGAGCGAACTCCAATGTCCCTTCGCGGCCAGATAACATTCAGCTAACAATTTCCCATCGTCTAGATATTCCTTGCAATCCAAGTTGCTCTCGCTTCTATCCCCCTTCTGCTCTTCCTCGGATATGTCCTCTCTACTGCCCTCGTTGGCTTCGGCTGCGCCCTGGTCTTTTTGCTCTTCTGGACGAGCATTGGCCTCTTCTTCTTCGGCTGCGCCCTCCTCGTTACGGGCTCTATCGGCGCTTTCATGTTCATCAGCTTCATTGTGTTCCAGCGCGCCGTCCAGCTGCTCAACGCCTTGACCTCGACCCTTTCACAAGGCGCCCGACCTTCCCAGAAGCAAGAGGAGCGTCAAGAACCTCTTCCCAAGGCCGAAAAGATTCTCCGTATCGTGGACGTCAAGCAGGAGGACTGGCAAAATGGCACACAGGAAGACAAGGTCAACGGCGACAAGGAGTTGTAGGAGTCTCTCCTTGGGTTAAGGGGAGGTGGCACGCTGCCTCCTGTGGTGCATGAAGATGCGGCCGCTGATCAAACAGTCAAGGATACAAAAGAGCCCGAAATAGAAATAATACATACAGAGGTTGACGACATGGATATTGAAGACTTGCCACAACCATCCTTTAACAACGAAAACGACATATTACCTGCAATGACCATTGAGAACGAGGAGACGGATGACGAAATGCTTCCTGACGATTTCGTCTTTGGTCTCATAGGCGCTGCGGAGAGCGAGAGGGAGAGTACCTCTACCAATATCCGGCACCGGGGGACAACTACGGCAAACCCTGCTCACCCATCAGCCCCGGCTGAGCAAATTCTTCCTGCTCCCGCAACCGTCACGCTCTCAGTCGACGAGGACTTGGATCTCCTCTCAACTGTGTCGGAGAGTCGTGCCGTTTCTCCTGGCCCTTGTCAAACAGCCCCTCTTGTTTCTGTCAGCGAGGGCGAGGCTTCTCCAACTCCCACTAAGGAAGCTCTACCAGCGCAGGAGGCTGTCAATCTTCCCAAGGACATTAAGCTTCCTGTTAATGAGAGTTCGGATCTCCGTCCCGCTTTGCCTAATAGCGCGGCTGCCTCACCTGCGGTTGAGACCGCGCCCATCCCTCTGCCGAGCTCGGCCCCAGATGTTGCTGAGGAAACGGAAGAGAACAGTCATCCATCACCTCCCAAGGACCACGTGAGCTCTCTTCCCGCGCCACCGCCACCGTCACTCCAACAGTCACAGAAATCTGAAGATACATTTGCTAGCGATGGATTCACGATCTTGAACGATAAATGGCCCAAAATGCTCCTGGAAAGCGCCATACTTTTCGGCTTGGTCTTCCCGGGTGTCGGCAAGAAATGCGCAAGTCAATTGCCATCACTTGACAAAAAGAGAATAGATTGGTTCTTTCACATCAGGAACGAATAGGCATCACGCCTGGTGCAAATTGACCAGAAGTGGGTTCAAGATTTCGAATCAATTCGTGACAGGGTGTCTTCAAGCACATCCAACAAGCTGAGCGATATCGTGAAGGCGGCGAAGGTAGAGGCCAATCCGCACGTATGGTGGACCATACCACTCTTGATGCACAACAAAACTCGACGCTTTTCCCCATGGGCTGCAGTGGCTATTTCTTGCGCGGAGGACTTGATCAGATTCCCTTATCGTTCTCAAGGCGTCACCCCATTTTCGTTTCTGTTTCCAATTCTTTTTAGCGTGCTTCCTGAAACACCGGACGAAATATTGGAACAACTGGATTCTTTTCGGGACCTGGCCATAAAATACGGAGAAGATTTTCACCATGCTTTAAATATCTACGATGGCCATGGTGCGAGTACTGAACCTTTTACGAGTTTGGAGCATGCCAACATCTACGCTGAGCGCAGGAAACTGATGGTATTGGTCTCCGACTTAGAACATCTAATATATGGAGATGAGATGCCAAAAAACCAGGACGCGCATCGTACCGGAAAGATTGCCAAGATGCCAAAGCACAATGGGCCACCCTTCAGCATAAGAGACTATCTGCTTAAGGTAATTGCCGAGCTTGACCCAACGTTTCCTGACCTGACGGAATACCTCAATCGGCCCAAGAGCAAATCTCCAGAGCATGCGGCCATACCCGAAACGGACAATGAGGCCGTCTCAGAGACGATCACATCAACTCCAAGAGATAGGGAAATCCTTACAACGGATCAGGTTCTACAACTCCTTGACCATGGCAAAACGGGCCCGTTAAAGCATGAAGGCTGGATTGGATGGCGCCGTAAACCACATAACCTCCAAACCGATGGACACCAGTTTGTCTGGATTGATCTCAAGAACTTGGCTGTGAGCAGAGTGGAGTCACCGAGCAATTTGGAACGGGCCAAAACCCGGAAAAAAGCCATCAGAAGGCGACTTAATGCATACCTTTTTTCACAACCTACCACTCCCAGGAGGTCCACCAATGAAACCTCACCCTTCGAGACAGTTGATCTGAACGACTTGAGAGAGGAGCCAGCTCGCCCTTCCACAGAAGCTTCTACTTCCCAATCACAGGATGAGGGAAACCAGAAGGATGACTCCACCTCCGAGATCACGGAAAAGCCCATACCCAAGCCATATCTCACTATGGGCGATGCCTTGGCGGCCGTCCAGGCTGAGTTGAGGGCGGAGGAAGAGGAGCGAGAGTCGGACTATGAAAAGCTGTGCGAGACTGCCGATCGCGTGCGAGACACCGCAGCCATTTTCAGACTGAAGACAGAGGATCCAAACGGGCCGTATTCTTCGATCCCTCTCGATGATGTCATGGTCAGGGTAGTCACAATTCAAGCGTTTGATCAAGTTCTCGCGACGACATTTCAAGAGGGCGCCTTAAAAGGGTGGCTGGACCGTGTGAAGAAGTTAACGAAAGCTGTGCAAAGACGGAAAGAGTGGTTGGAGGAGATGAAAACAATGGAGGCATACAAGGACCGCATTGAGGACTGTGAGAATCTTCTAGACTTGATGGAACACCATGTGGAGTTTGATAAAGCATTTGCTCGGCGTGCTGCTGCTGCGGGAAAAGCCAAATCCAACGCCGAAGAAGGACCGGAAGGGAAGGGCAAAGGGAAGGTCAAGGGTCCTGCTCCTGCTCCTGCTCAAGATCATAATGACATTGCCGCTGCTGCATGGAGAAAACATGGCCTTTACCTTTTGATGTGGACGGAGAATGCTAAGGAAAAATACTTGGCCTCCAAAGCTGCCGCTAGCGCCGGCGGTCTTGGAACGGGAGCAGATGAAGTGCCAGCTGAAGGGTCAAGTTCAAAAAGTGCCCCTGCCCTTGCTGGGCCTTCTCAGTCTCCAGATCGTGGTGATGAGAGGGCTGCTGTGCAAGACAGTAGTACCCTTATCTCTGCTGCGGGAAAAACACCAAAAGTGGGAGAATGGATTTTGATTGAGAGGCTGCGAGTGATTGCGCAAGCAAGGGGTATTGAAGAAAATGAGGGAGATCAATCGGCTTCGTTTGCGAGGCTGCGAGCGCTTGCGAATGAAAATGGCATTGGGATGACCTTTTTAAAGGGATTTGAAACGTTGTCGAAGGATGCCCGTCGTACTGTTTTGAGTGCCCATGCTCGGGCATTCGCTAGTTTCCAACTCTGTTTATCAGACTTTGAGTCGGGCTTAAAAGCTCCGACAACGGCTGTTTGGAGGGATGGGGAACTGACGCTTGTAAGGATGATTGCTGATGGTGAAGGGTCAAGTTCAAGTGCCCTTGTTGAGCCTGGGCCTTCTCAGTCTCCTCCAGATTGTGGTGAGGAGAGGGCTGGTGGGGAAGATACCTCTACCCTCATATCCGGCACAGAGGATTCGATCGACGAGATGAGGACGATTGCGCAAGAAATGGGTATTGAGAAGACTTTTGAGAAGGGCCTTGAAGGGTTGCAGAAGAATGCACCTCAGGTGTTGAGGTTCTATGCTGAGGCCTTCGCTCATATACAAGCTTCTGCGAGACCGAGCGCGGAGGCTTCTGTGAGGCTGATTGCTTCTGGCGCTGACAGCGCCCGCAGTGGTCAGGGTGCCGATAATCCACATGCTGCCACAAGCGGTTTTGATTTTGCAACGGGAGCAGATGAAGGGGGTCCCAGTTCAAATTCACATGCCCTTACTCAGCAGCCTCAAAACCATAATAGTCCTGCCGTCGTGGAAGATCACCTCATGTCAAGGGCAGAGGAGGGTGCCGATAATCCACATGCTGCCACAAACGGTTTTGGTTTTGCAACGGAAATAGATAAAGGGGGCCCCAGTTCAAATTCAAATGCCCTTACTCAGCAGCCTCAAAATCATTATCGGTCTGCCGTCGTGGAAGATCCCCCCCTCATGTCAAGGGCAGAGGAGGAATGGCACTTGATCGACAGGCTGAGGTTGCGTGCGCAAGAAATGGGTATTGGGGAGGCATTCGAAGGGGGTTTGCAAAAATACTTCAAGGGCGATCCTGATCTGGTGGGGCTCATTGCTATGGAAGTCGCCGCTGCTCAGATGGAGCCGGGCTTCGCTCCGCCTGAGCTCATGGCTGCTGTGAGAGAAAGGGAGTTGGCTGCTGCGAGACTCATTGCTGCTGCCGCTATTGTTGCTAATGATGATGTCGTCGGCGATACTGTTGCTTCTTCGAGTGACGATTCTGATGGCGGTGCACCTCTCGGTCCTGACTTTGTTGGTAGCCTCTTCACTACTGCTGCTGCTGCTGATACTTCTCCTGGCGATACCGGTGCTTCTTCGAGTGACGATTCTGATGGCGGTGCACCTCTCGGTCCTGACTTTGTTGGTGGCCCCTTTACTACTGCTGCTGCTGATACTTCTCCTGCTTCTTCTTCTTCTGCTTCTTCTTCTTCTGCTACTCCTATGGAGTCTCTTAGAGATCCCGCTGACTTTGAGGCGGAATGGCACTCAATTAACAGAGTTGCAGAGTTGGAGTGTTTGAGGGAGGACGTTGAAAGGGCCTTCCAAAAACTGTACTACAAGGGTGAACTTGACTTGGCTGGAATCGTCCGCATGGCAACACGGATCGTTGAGACGTCGGGCTTTCCTCCTACTGAGGTGATGGCTCTCGTGGAAAAAATCGAGTTGGCTGGCGCGGGGATGATCGCTACTGCAGGTGGTGGTGCAGCCGATGATGATGATGATGCGGCTGGTGATGCTAGTGCTGCTTCGAGTGGTGATCATGTTGGCGGGCCCTCTGATACCGCTGCTGCTAGTACGTCCCCTGGTGGCCCGGCGAATCCTGATTCTCCTACTTCTCCTGATGGGGAGTCTTCTGCAAATCCCACTGATTTGGAGAACATTGGAAACCTCCGAGGTGGAGGCCTGGATCAACCTGCTTTTCTGGACACGCTGGACAAGGAACATTCTTAGGAAGAAGAAGAGCCCGTCACCATTGAGGACGAATCGACCTCAAGCACATTTCGCCATCCAAAAGAAGTCCGGGAGTACTGGGCAAATATCCGCCGGCAGTTGACAATCGATGACAAGTCGGACTACGGTGATGAAGCCGGAGCTCGGAGAGAGGTTAGAGATGCTGAGGATGATGAGTACCTTGACAGTTCGAGGAGGAGGAATGGCTCTTCTTCAGCAGCGTTCACTGCACGTGGCGGCTTGTTTGAAAGCGCTTCCAAGGGCGGATTCGTCGAGAGGGCTGATGCACTCATTTCCATGGGAGGACCGGGTATGGGTGGGAGTAGACGATGGACTCTAGAGGCAGCCGCAGAGCTGGCAAGGCTTACAAACATTGCCAACTTTGAAGAAGCCAATTTCGAGGCAAATACCTCTACCCAGGCAAATCCCCAGACACAGCCCGCCAAGCTTGCTGGTCAAGCGTTTGGAGGCAGGAACTTGTTCCCTACAAGGAGGAAGTCGGAGTGCGATCTGGATCCTAGGGATTTGAACAGGGAGTTCGAGAATGAGGCGAAGGCCGCAAAGCGAGCTGAAAACTTGCTGATTCTTGAGAAGTATCTTTTCGCCAAAGAGCAGCAGGCCGCCAATTTGGAACAGCAGCCCCCAACGCATTTATTGCCGACAAGGAAGTCAGTCACGTTCCTCCTGGGGAATTCTTCAAGCAAGGAATCCAAGGAGGTTAAGGAGCCTTGTGCGAAGAAGCGCGCCAAAACGTGGCCTAGATTGACTGGTGGGAGCTTGTCTACCACCGCAGAGAGGGAGAAGGAAAACGAGAATCCCAATGGCAAAGGCTCGGGCGGGAATTCTCACAGCGACATTGTCAAGACGTTGGTTCGGAGGCTGACGGGTACTGGGAAGGATCGGTAGCTTTTGTGCCGTTGTGCTGTGTCTGGAGCTGGCTGTTTCTAGTGGCCGGTTGTAACCGTAAGTGTGGTCTGGTTGCGTTGAAGCCGTGTCGTTCATTTGGGTTATGATGCGGTGTCTGGTAGCCGCAGAGCGGTTGGAAAGATGTTGAACGAAGATGGAACATGCAATATGGAAGGGAAAGAAGATGTGAAGGTTTAGATGGATGCATTCTTTGTTTGAATTCAGGCTTGTTTGTAGGTAGCTTAAGCGGAATTGTTTATCGACATCTGATAGCAGCGTTGGTATATAGGTTACAAAGCAATGGTTACTTGACAGGTTCAAAGGATTCACGTTGGTGAATGTGTTGATGGGAAGTGAAGTGTCCGTCCGGTGTCCGCAAATGTGCAAGTGCCCGTTCGGCCCGGGGACAAGTGTCGTGGTGCAAGGAACGGGGGTCGGAACTCGGCCAAACGCGGAGGCGGGAGCGGGGATTGCAGAGTGAATACAGCGGATGGATGCACTAACAATTACCACTAACGTAGAGGCTGAGGCGGGACGGTGAAGGGTACCTTAGAAAGGGCACCTGAACAGCCTCCAACCAGGAGGGATTGGAAAAACGGTCATTACCTATTGGTAAGATATGCTCTTGAATCGGAAGGAGTTCCATTTGTATTTCCAATAGAAGCTGCTTCGTGTTGATGGTAGTGTAATCAGTCGGCTGGAAACGCTTCTGAAGAGCGTGCGTGCGTGCTGCCGTGCTTCCATCGAGCGGTTGCACTAACAATTAGCACTTAACACGGTCGCTGCTGACCCGGGACGGCTGTGATGAAGGGGCCCAGGGGGCCAGAGTGCCTGGACAGCAACCAACCAACCAACCAACCACGGACCTGACTGACCTGAGTGGAATATGTAGAAAGAAGGGCAGGGTTACTTACTGGAAAGGAAGAAAAGAAAAAAAAATAAAAGACGTTAGAACATAAGGTACCTTGCTCTTGGAAGTAGTTTGTAGTCTAGTTCTTCTAAAAGATGTTTTGATGGAATGGGGAAGGTTGGAAAAACACGACGTGCTGCCTTTGTGCCGTGCAAAGTGTAAGCAAAGTGCAACGTGCAAAGTGCAAAGTGCAATGATACCTGGTGTTTTAACAGACCCTCGCTAACCTAGAGGTACCTTAACAAATAGCTGGGAGGCAGGCCGCAGGCTACCTCTACTTACATCTCTATACGAGCATGCATCACAGCAACTTGAACCGGCATGGACATAACATGGATGACATGTGGATTTCGCATCTTTTTTTTTTTTTTCTTTTTTTTTGGGACTGCGAACCCTCCTGTCTTTTAGCAATCAATGTTCGGGAGGAATCGGAGGGAAATTGGTATGGTTAAAAGGCGTGCGGTACAATTACCCGACCTAAGGTAAGGAGTTCGACGATAAGGTGTTGGGCGCATGGCTGGCTGGCTAGTTGGTTGGGACGGGAAGATGGAAGCGGACGCCGGAGGTCAACAGATTCCCGGGAATTGGCATCACCACGTGGAGGAACAAAATGTGACTAAGTAGAGGTACATTTCTTGAATCGCTTGAAGCGTTATGAAGGTCGGTTTTCTCTGATAGTAGCCATCTATCTAATGGTGCCGAACTGCTGCTTCGTATCTTGGCCAGACTCACCATGGTAAAGATGTTAATGTTGTAGTGCTAGTAGTGTTCTCGTTCTGGTGGCAAACACCGCACTTCCCAGCCCCAGCGTGATCATCATGTGCAAGGCGCCATCTCTCACCGCTTTGGTGTCTGCCCATGAACGGTTGCTAGATGAAGCAACCTTGCTGAGGTTCTTGGGGTCTGGCGGGACGGGAGTCGTTGTGGTTTAGGTTTGGGTCGCCCGGGTTGGGTTCCCGAGGCGCGGACGGAAGCACGGCCGGACGGAAGCACGGCCGGACGGCGGGGGGTGCCAGAGCCGGGGCTCAGCATTACGTCCCAGAGAGCAAGATCCAACGGCGAAGAAAACAAGTATAGAAACTATAACAAGTCTATCAAATTCCATGATACCCTAGAAATAGCTAGCCGATGAAGCTATAGTCTATGTACGGCAGGTACCTTGTCCTCATCCAGTGACAGCACATCGCTTTTAGATATCATCTTCTCCGTCCAAAACATCCAGTGACAGCACATCGCTTTTAGATATCATCTTCTCCGTCCAAAACTCGATCTGGTCTCCACGCTGACGTTCCATGTTCGATCAACTCTCTCGCGTTTTTGTTCATGCCCAATATGAACAGAGTCATACACAATAAGTAGTCATAACCCAATCAACCGTCAATCCACCTTTTTGTTCATCACAAAGCCATGAATAATACCCATCCAGCCCACGATCATCAAGTTTCCAGTCTAAAAGTAGAGATGAAAGAAGAAAAGACGTGCCCGGGTAAATTAAAGAAGAACGCCGAAATTACATGAACAAACACCCTAACGTCATCATATCCCGCTGTTCCAGAGCCAATGGTTAATTGGCAATTCTCTAGACAGCACCGGCGCTGATCATCTTCTTGCGGAGGTAGTTCTTGTAATCGGCGATAGAACCGTCCCACTGCTTGATGGTCTTGTTCTCGCACACGAGAATCTGCTTGGCAATCTTGTCCAAAAGTCTGTTGTTTTATCATGTCAGCAACTGAGTCATGCGCGTGGCAAGTTTGGAGAAGGAGCACAACTAACCTGAAATCGTGAGAAACGACGATAACACCACCGGTGAAAGCGTTGATAGCATCGGCGAGCGAGTCAATGGTGGGAATATCGAGACCGTTGGTAGGCTCGTCGAGCAAGAGCATGTTGGGGGACTCGATGGCGAGGAGGGCGAAGACGATACGGGACTTCTGACCGTCGGAAAGGGTACCGATGAGCGAGGTCTGGGCCTCGCCGGAAAGACCGTACTTGCCAAGCTGCTGGCGCCAGTACTGGTAATCCTGAGACTTATCGGGGTACTTGTCACGAACGAAGTCGAGCGCCGACTTGGTCAAGTCAAGCTGCTCAGCAGAGTGCTGAGAGTAGAGACCAAGCTTCAAATGGGTGTGGCGCTGGACGACACCATCGGTGGGCGAAAGCTTGCCGGTCATGAGACGGAGCAGGGTGGACTTGCCAACACCGTTGGGGCCGACGAGAGCGGTACGGGAGTCCATGTCGAAACCGAGATCGATGTGGCGGTACAGGTCGTCCTTGGGGTCGCCAGAGTACGAGAAGGTGACGTTGTCGAAGGACAAAACGGGAGGAGGGAGCTTCTCGACATCGGCGAAGCGGAAGGAGAAGACACGATCCTCCTTGACAGGCTGGATGAAACCATCGGCCTCCATCTTGTCGAGAATCTTCTGGCGAGACTTGGCCTGACGGACCAAGTTGGCGTAGGTACCAGCGCTAGCAATAAACTTCTTGATGTGGGCGATCTCATCCTGCTGCTTCTGGTAGGCCTTCATCTGGTTGGTCTCCTGCTCGGCGCGGGTCTTGTGGTAAGTGTCGTAGTTACCACCATAGTAGATGAGGGTCTGGAGGCGCATGTCGATCATGCTTGTGCAGACACCGTTGAGGAAATCCTCGGAGTGAGAAACCAAGACGAGGGTGCGGTCCCATTTCTTGAGGTATTCTTCCAGCCACACGCAGGCCTCGAGATCCAAATGGGCAGTAGGATCGTCGAGGAGGAGGAGAGTGGGCTTGACGAAGAGGGCCTTGGCGAGGGCGACACGCATACGCCAACCACCGGACATGTCCTTGGTCTTCTTCTGGATGGTCTGCTTGTTGAAGCCGAGACCGGTCAGAATGAGGGAAGCGCGGGTCTCGAAGGTGGAGGGATCCATCTTGTCAATGTGCTGTTATGGCAGAGTTAGTATTGCGAATTCGCCTGATAATCACAGGAGGGGATACGTACATCGTAGAGGTCCTCAAGGAGTGGCGAATCGGGGCCCTCATCCTCAAGAATCTTCTCGGCGACGCTCTCGAGACGGGCCAACTCGTTCTTGGCCTCGGTGACGACCCAATCAAGGGCACCGAGCTCGCTGGGAGGCGCACCCTCGTTGAGAAGGTAGATGTCGACGTGCTCGGGAACGGGGTACTCGCGGGCGGCGATGGCCTTGAGAAGAGTGGACTTGCCGCAACCGTTCTCACCCAAAAGACCGTACCTGCGGCCGAGGGTAAGCTCGAGAGTGGCATCCTTGATCAGGACGCGGCCGTGGAAGACGAGGGAGACGGAGGTGATCTTGACGTCCTTGGAAGCCTTGGTAGAGGCCAGGACACCCGTGGTGACACGATCCGAGAGACCGTGCTTGTCCATCTGCTGGGCAAGGCGCTTAACCTCGTCCATCTGCTCGTCCTTGGTAGCGGGCTCATCCTCGACGACGGGCTTGCCGAAAGCATCGAGCTCAACTTCCTTGACGGGCTTGCCCTTGTTGGCCTTGGCGGCCTTCTCGGCGAGACGCTTCTGCTTGGAGGCGGAGGGAGGCATCTTGAGTGATGAAGTCTGTTATGTGGTTGAAGGTGTAGTAGTGACGATGCACGAACACAAATGGATACCTTGGAGAAAAAAAAAAAAGAAGGTGTCGAAAGAACCTAGTTCTCTCTAAACGGAATCACTAACCAAATAGTGATGAAGAGGGAGTCGTGGGCGGACTGCGAAAGAATCCGATTGAAAAACAGACACACTCTGGACAGACAAAAAACCGACCGTCGAAGCACAAGGGGGGAGTGGAAAAGAAGAGAGCAAGAAGACCTTGCGACGGGTCAGAGTCAAAGAATGCGATGGGTCCAGTACAGCGCTCTTGGCTTGCGACTTTGCTGTTCCAACCAGGCCTGCCAGAAAGGTGAGGTGGGGGAGGCAATCGCACTGTCACTGCTAAAACTTCAAAGCGGGCGGGCGACAGCACTCGAGCCTCCCTCCTTCCCTCTTGCCAGGCGGGCAAATGGTGGGGCTTTGAATTTTCACAAATTCTCTGATAACGATTTGCTGATACGGCTGATAGCCAGCTGATAGCAGCCTTGGCAATTTGGCGGTCAGGCCACAAGGCAGCAATGACCAGCTTATCATCTGCTTATCGGTTGGTCAGCGCTCCAAACGACCAACTGCATCCGACGACTTTTGGGATCTTTTTTTTGTTGGACTTCGGGAGAGCAGACGGAGGCTTGGCTGGACCCTCGAAAAGAACAATGACAAGAACGATCTGCTTAGCCAAAATTGACAATTACCCCATTCCCTCCCTCCCTTCACCGCCTTCCCCTTCCACCTTATCCCACATTCATCTTGTTGATGCACACAATCAATCAAACTCTTTCCATCGGCGGCTTGCACTTGTCGAATGAATGGCTACACGTGTAGGGGCTCGTTCTCGGTTGACGTCACACTCCATCCCCCCACCGCTGCATTGGCCGAGTGGCCATTGCTTGCATCGCTTACCTCATCAGACCCCCTGGGTGGCTGACCGACCGTTGGAACGGGCACAATCCTACTGAATCAGACTGAAAGATGACCACCGTGATCGTTCGAGTTCACGGCCGTTTAACTAACCCCTTTGCGAATCATCATTCTAGTTCTTTGTCGGCGAGACGCCGCCGTGATTTTCGTGTGAGGTAACGACATCTCGGCCACCTGCAGAGTTAGCACGTAGGGTTGTTGCAAGCAAGTGGCCCAGAGTTCCCGCCCGGGCCCGGCTCCAAGTCCGGCGCGGTAAGGCACCCCCGTCCGGCCGGCCCCGCTTCCGGTCCGGAGTCAAACTCGAGCAATACGGGCCAAACTTTGACCAACCCTCTCTCTCCCCTATTTCGGATCCCTCGCCGGAGTGACTAAACTGGAATCATTCATTGGGTCACAAAGCCGAGAAAGCCCAAGTATACGACAGTACGTAGTAACTTCAGTTGACGACTCGATCGTTTATGGCACTGAGCATCTTCCACATGATGGACACTCGGGGCACTGGAGAGAGTGCCGCAGTATATCTCTCCCAAAAATCCAGCACTACAAGTAGACTTGTTCGGGATTTGGGGTTTGATAAGTGAGAATGATTGCATGATCGCCTTACTCTCGGATTTTCGCAAAATGATAACCGAAACAGAGAACAATGTGCTCGCTCTCTGAATCTCTCTTTAGCTACTTACTAGCTGAAGGACTCAGTATCACGCCTGATCGTCTCACTTGTATACGTTGTATGCTAGTGGGCGTGTGGAAAGCAAGGCTCCCATCTTTGGCTCGAAATAACTAAGGTAGCTATCGGGGGAAGCTGTGAGTGTGCGGTGGACATCTAAAATATTTTGAAGAGCGGCTCCTGGGAAGAAATCCGAGAGTTGTATGCTTGATTTCCAACCTTCCAATTCAAAGATATAGGAAGGTGTACGAACGAACGGTCATGGAAGTTGTTTGTGCTAACGGTCGAAGGTGTTTATTACAATTTCAAGTTGCAGGTTTTCTTTACAAAGGATGGGTAATTCCATTTTCCCATTGGTGTCAAAGAAACATTGTAACATTCGATAACCAAACTCTTTCGGGTCAGGATTGCTGGAGATTGCTCAACGCTTTTGGTCCAAGTTCTTACCTTATATCCTGGCTCTGATAACCTTGAGTTTAAGCCGTGATGTTTTCCACCTTATTCCCATTTTTATGTCATTGGTGTAAACCATAATGCTGAGAGTCCTTCACCGTTCTCTTCCATCGTGGTGGCTTGCACATTCCCTTGTTTCACTTCACTTGTCTCGCTAGATCCTCAAGTTGTCCTGCCGCTGCAATGTACCTCTCTAGTCTGCTGCGTGTCCTGCGTGCCTGGTTGACTTGTGATTTGCACAGCTTCAAGGCTTGCCGCCGTGTCACGCGATTCCAGGGCCATTCGATCCCGTCCCGTTCTGGTGGCGCATTCAAGGGACTGTCCGGAACTGTCCTGGCCTGGCTACGTGGATACGGCGACGATGGTGTGGTTTCCGTACGAAGTTCGAGGTTCCAAGTTACAGCGCCAGGCCGGTCGCAAGTCTGGGCTGTAAGTGCACTTACCAAATGTCACAAATCTCTCGTGGGCTCGTAGCAAGGGGCTGAGAGCCTGAGACTTCTCGGGTCGCTAGCTGATGGAAGTTGAACCAACCTCAAGATAGTCGTACATAAGCACTGGCAGTGTTTCGGTTTTGGGGGCTGCAACTTTGCCAACTACAGTCTGCAGTCTTGCATGGGGAGCGCTATCCAGGTACCAAAAACTAACCCGTTTCGGAA
The DNA here is from genome assembly GCA_033297205.1 of Pseudoneurospora amorphoporcata. Lineage (NCBI taxonomy): Eukaryota > Fungi > Ascomycota > Sordariomycetes > Sordariales > Sordariaceae > Pseudoneurospora > Pseudoneurospora amorphoporcata. The sequence goes on from MU859309.1 coordinate 20,149, forward strand.
ACCTAAGCATTTAGTCGGTAGATCTCACAACACACAGCACATCCAACTTTCCGAGCCTTTCACCAAGAAATTTGTAGAAGTGCTTTTACCAAGTGGTCAACAATTGCCGGGAAACTCTTTTTCGCAACTCAGCTGGCCTAAAAGGGGGCTTTTTGGGTGAATTGCTTTGTTTTGGGTTGTAGAGAACGTTGGCTTGCGGAATGTATTTTGAGAAGAAAAGAGGTCTGTGCAACTTCCGGAACGGGTTAGTTTTTGGGACCTGGATAGCGACCCCCCTTGCATCGCTGCCGCGGCCGGCAAACCAGCAGGCCAAAATTCCCGACATCTTGATTGGCAATTCCTTATCGGGTCAGGTACGTACCTTTGAGCACGCACCACCAAGCTGGCAGCAGCCAGCGGAAAAGAAGGCGGCCGTTCTGCTTTGCTGACTTTTCCGACTTTTGATGGGCAAATGCGAGCCAGCTACGTAACAACAACAGGGTAGCCAACAGCAGGGTAGGCGGTCTGCCCAACGCCACCTCACCCGACGCTGGAAACATTCAGCCGCTTTGTAGCTTTCCAGAAGTGTTCAAGAGACATCAGAGAACAATCACAAATTGCATGTCAACTGATAAACAAAGGTTCAAAACTTCTCCAGTCCCCGCCTCCGGCCTTTTAATGGACCCTCTGCTTGCTGGAGGTGAAGAACCTTGGGCTGTTTTCTCGCGTTCCCGGTCTTCTCCCCAGCTCGCCGGCCGTGACAGGGGTACGTACCATTGGGCCGCCCAACCGCCCGCACCAGCCGGCTGTGTTCCGCGCGTCCACAGTTTCTTCGATCGCGCCAAGGCTGGGGAAGTCGAAGAAAGATGATGGAAATTTTTTAGCAAAACAATCGAATTCCATGTGCAAATATGAAAGGTTTCTCCATGCTGATGCTTGAGATTGAACTTTGGCTCGTGGGGTTGGTAACGGATCACTGGGAGTGCAGACTCTTTCCAATTGATGATCATGGGTGTCAAAATGCAAAGATGGTTTGTGGTTAGGCGCTGGTCGTTGTTCTTCATGGCAACTCGGCAAATTCCGTTCACACAATGGGAGGGTTCAGATGAGAATCGTGCCTTGGCTTGGCGTTGTTGGCCTGACCGGACACGACCCGAGCGTCCGGGAGTTGCAATATGTGCCGCCAGCTTGGATTCTGAACCGAAGTGCCCGTTCAAAATACTCAGGCGCTAGACATTATAGCCTTAATACAAAAAAAATAAAATAAAAATAATGAAACCATGACTCGAAGAACTCAAGTATACTACTTTATGGTGATGTTTCATCTCGTGATGGATCGATTTGGTTCAAGCCTCGGGTTCACAGGCTAAGAACAGACGCGGGCCTGACAGGGACCAAGTCGGTGGGTCTAGCGCGGAGGGCTGACGTCTTTTTGCGGGAGCGCAGAGTTGCAGGGCACAGGGCCTGGCACAGGGCATGGTGCGTTGCAGCGGGTCGTGGTGGTACATGAGACTTGTACTGTGTAACTGGCCAATCAGAGACCAGAAAATGGATCTGGGGCCCGGGAATAGGTTGTAGGATGCATCCAAGGTGGTGGACTGGGGTGGGCAGACTGGGCCGGGCCTCTTCCCCAGTGATGGATCGCTCGCCCTTCCTCGCGAGAGGTGAGCGAGAGAGGGAAACCAGCAGAAGCCAAAGGGGCACATTTTCGGGGCGTGAGAGCAGAGGGTAGAGAGGCCGAGAGCGTGAAGAAGAGTCTGCATTTTCACACATGCGCGCACACAACCCAGACCAAAACACGTGTAGATGTGTGGCCAGCAGCCGAAATAGAACGGGCCAGCCGGGCAACCACCATCGTCGTCGTCAACAATCACTGATCAACACCATCGCCGCTGTCCGAGGCTCCCATCCGCCATTTCTCCCTTTCCATTGTGCTTGTCATCTCAACCACCTTGCAATCTGGCTTCGATCCAGTCTTCCCCCCGTCATCCGACGATCCCACATCACCACCAACAACAACAGCAGAACCACCACCCACAGCCATTACTCGCTGCACATCAAGACTGTCACCATCAAGTAGTGTCTTTGGCTGTCATTGCAACTTTTGGACGATCGCTTCCAGTCTTTCCCGTGACGACTGCAACTACTGCCTAGCGACAACCACATTGCGACAGCTCAAGTTTCCGACAAGCTTCGAATAGCTTCTGCCCCTCCAGCTTGTCATCTCGAACCACCCAGCCGAGGTCGCCGCCCTTCTATCGAACAACCGCGACAATCGATCGCTTATAGCAGCCAAACCATCCGACCGATCAGCCGCAACGGCAAGACGATTCAAGTCACCGCGCATTCGAGCACCTCTACAGATTCCACTAGAGCATAACAGAGCAAGCTCGCCAGTTCTGTTGCGCCGCGCTTTCCTTGTTTGAATCGCGCCCAAAGTGCCAGCAAGGCAGCGTCGAAATAGGAACACGCCGGCAATCGTCTCGTCCGATGGGATACCGATAACACGTAGAGATCATACACGCAAGCTAGAGACAGAAAGAAAGTTGTTGTTGTTTGGTACTATACGTTTGGACTGGAATTTGAGGGGGACCGGTACAGCAGCCCAGCATGGACCACCACTTCTCGACGGTGCTGCAGCGACCTCCTCATTTTGACGAGGATGGAACAGAAGGGGGAGATGGAGGAAACGGCGCAGCACCACCACCACGCCGAGGTCTGCGCGACATTCTCAACCCAGTGAGCAGCAACAGCACATCCCAAGCGGCACCACAAGCAGCAGCGTCATCATCATTGCCCCATGGAATTGGAGGACCAGTGCCGCCGCCGCCCTCGACGAATTCCATGCGCGCGACGACGCACGGCTCGTCCTCGTTCAATTTGAGATCGCCAACGCAGCAGCAACAATCATCGGAATACCGTCGTCATCCACTTTCCTCCCTGGCGACTCCAGCACACACTGCACCACCACATCCAGGACCCTTTTTGGCCTCGCCTCCCAACGCCAACAAGGCGCTAGGTGCCGCCGGCAATCTGAGCAGTCAACCACCACCACCCACGGGTCCGCGCTCAATTCTCAACCCTCCAACAACAAGCCAGCAACAACACCAACAACACCACCCAAATCCCTTTGTCGCAGCATCCGCACCCTCGCTGCCACCGCCGTCGCCGACGTCCTCGTTGCAAGCTCCACCTGCCATCACACCAATTGCCGGCCTATCAGCTCCGGCTCCAGCACCGAGTTCGCTACTACCTCTATCAGCAGGAGGCATCGGAAACTCCATCACGGTCTCGTCGTCGAGCTCGCAACAGCCAGCCCGAACATCGCAACTGCACGCGCCGTCGGCCTATTATTCGCAGGCTGAATCGTTCCGCGATCGGGATTCGTCATTACGCGAAAAATCATTGACAGGCGGCAGCTTTTACGACCCAACCGCCGACGCCAGCAACAGCTTCAGCATTAGCGGCCTAAGCCCACGAAAAGATCGAGATCGCGACCACCGCGACCACCACCGGTCCGATACAACAAGGGAATTACAGCGCATGGTTTCGGGTCATTCTGACACAGGCTCCTCCTCCCACCTCTCCACGGGAACAAGCTCCTGGCATACTCCCGCTTCGGGCTCGGCCACGAACAAAGTAAGCCAACATTTGACATTCACTTGTACTGCAAATGGAATCCACCGAATCACCACACACACTAGCGATAAAGTCATTGAACCACCAAACCACACTGCAACGCACAACACAACCGAACACGGTCGAGTGGCCATGACAAACTTTCCACTCTCAACACCACAAACCCCGTCACGTCGTCCTTTATTCACCGCCCGCATTCCCATTCCTTTCCCTTTCTTTCAATACCAGCATCCACACGTCACCAACACCATCCCCGTCCCCTTTAATACCATAATCACATCCATCTCTTCGCCCACCCTGCCCCCAAGGTTCTCAATGCAGTGACCCTCAAAAGTCAACATTCTAAAAACCTTGGCCCATGGGCGCTGGTCTGAAAATTTACAAGTGCACGCCGCCACCACAACAGCTACCACCGATTAATACTGCTACTTTCGCTGCCTCATCCCTTGCCTCCTGGAATACGAAACACCAACACCATCAACAACAAAGCTTTGCTGGCCCTTTAATTATTCCAACATCAACTGACCCAGCCTTTGCTCTTCTACATTCATTAGATACGCGATCCGTACAACTATTCCCAGTCGTCGACCGATTACTACAGAAAGAAAGAAAACTACCCGGCCGACCATACATCGCCTCCATCGATTGTAGCTCCGTCCAACTTTGCTGTTGCGACGCGTAGTCCTATTGCCGCCCTTTCCCATCCGGCATCAGTTGCTGCACCAGCCAGTATCGGAACTGGAAGTGTTGGCAGTCTCGCCGGATCCATCAGCCCCAGGCTTTCACTCAGACCACCGAGCATGGCCTCTCCCACGATACGAAGCGCCGTCTTAGCTAATCCCACATCCAACGGCACCACCGCACTACCGGCCCTAGGCAGGAACGAGTCGCCACCATCCAAGATGTCTTCCGCTACATCAACCGTAAGCTCTTTCGCCCTTCGTCCCCATGTACCAATTGGCAATGTCCATCCTCCCTCCCTTTGTTCTTTCTCCTCTTTCACGTAACAACCGCTGACAGTAATTGTTGCTTCCAGAATACCAGCCGCGCCGCCGGTGTCATGTCTTTTTCCAACATCCTTTCTAGCTCCGAGCCTGTTTCCAGGCCCCGCCCAGCTTCACCCATGATGGATGACGACGATGACAACCCAATGAAGATCGAGCGCGCCGATTCATCCGAGAAGTTTGTCAGGGAGAAGAAGGAGAGGAAACCACGCCAGCCCAAGCAGCCACGCATCTCCGACATCAGGCATTCCGAGTCCACTCCCAAGGGGCGACGAGGGCCATCGAAGCAAGAGAGTCCTCTGCCCAACATGCGCATTCCAGCCAAGAGAATGGCCAACGGCGCCCTCAAGCAACAGAAGGTGTTCTCGTCCGAAAATGAGGAGAAGATCAGGAAATGCATGGATAGAATCGAAGCGCGAGAGCTTCCTGATGAATCCGACTACGAGGAGGAGTTGCGCGAGTGGAGGGAGCGACGCGAGGCGCGGAGGCAAGAGATGAACAATCGCGATCTTCGCCTGCACCGACTGAGGAGAGCCGAATACACAGAGATCGAGACCCAGAAACTCAAGCTGCATGCCGACTTTGGTAAGCGTCGATATGACGATCTCAACTACGACGATGCATTGCAAGAGGTCCGGGAGCGTGAGCTCTTTGCAGAGAAGGAGCGCAAGAAGGATATGCAGCGCAAGAGGCGGCGCGAGAAGTCCATGGCTACTACTATGGAGGCGAAGGCTGCCGCCTTGGCCAGGGCCTCTGCAGCGCAGGACGAGGCGGAAAGGCAGAAGTATATGCGCGAAGCCGAGCGGGCCAACAAGAAGGTACAGCAGACCCGACTTATCTTGCAGAAGGGTATCAAGGGCCCGGCCCGGAACCTGAATCCCATCGAGCCGAACCTGGAAGGCGGCACCATGGCTACGTTCCAGGCGGAGAACATGGAGCCTGGCAAGACGAAGGGCAAGGGTCGTGCCGGCACGAGACCTAAGAAATCCAAGGAACAGAAGCAAGCCGAGAAGGATGCCGCCGAGGCTGCCCAAGCCGCTCTTGATGCTGGTCTGGAGCTGCCGCCCAAGGAAGAGACCAATAAGATCCGCATCAAGCTTACCAAGACCAAGGCGCCCAAGGAGGTTGACGCGGACAAGGATAAGGAGCTCAAGGAGCCTCAAGAGCCGAAGGAGCCCAAGGAGCCCAAGGAGCCCAAGGAGAAGGTCAAGGAAAAGGTTGTGGAGGAACCTAAGGATCCGTTGGAGCTCAAGTTCCAGACCAAGGGCTTCAACCAGATCTATGACCAGATTTGGCGTGATCTCGCCAGGAAAGACGTCAACAAGGTGTTCAGACTGGCGATCGATTCGTATTCCACCAAGTCATCCAACCTCAAAAAGACCGCCATCCTCGCGTCGAAAGAGGCTAAGAGATGGCAGCTCCGTACCAACAAGGGCACCAAGGATCTGCAGGCTCGCGCCAAGCGTGTCATGCGTGACATGATGGGCTTCTGGAAGCGCAACGAACGTGAGGAGCGTGATCTCCGGAAGGCAGCTGAGAAGCAAGAGCTGGAGAACGCTCGCAAGGAGGAAGCCGATCGTGAAGCCGCTCGTCAGAAGAGGAAGCTCAACTTCCTTATCTCGCAGACCGAGCTGTACTCCCATTTCATTGGCAAGAAGATCAAGACCAATGAGGTTGAGCGCAGCACGGATCACCCTGATGAGATTGCGGCTAATGATGATAAGATTCCGGAGAACGACATGGATATCGAGGTGCCCACCGGTCCCATTGGCGCCAAGGTCACCAACTTTGAGAATCTCGACTTTGACGCTGAAGATGACTCGACACTGCGGGCCGCTGCCATGGCTAATGCGCAGAATGCCATTGCCGAGGCCCAGAGGAAGGCTAGAGAGTTCAACAAGGAAGAGTCCAAGCTTGATGAGGATGGCGAGATGAACTTCCAGAACCCGACCATGATGGGCGATGTCGAGATCGAGCAGCCCAAGCTTCTCAACTGTCAGCTCAAGGAATACCAGCTCAAGGGTCTCAACTGGCTGGTCAACCTGTACGAACAAGGCATCAACGGTATCCTGGCCGATGAAATGGGTCTTGGAAAGACGGTGCAGTCCATTTCCGTCATGGCCTACCTTGCCGAGAAGTACGATATCTGGGGTCCCTTCTTGGTCGTCGCGCCTGCGTCCACCTTGCACAACTGGCAGCAGGAAATCACAAAGTTCGTTCCCCAGTTCAAGGTGCTCCCTTACTGGGGTACTGCGGGCGACCGTAAGGTACTGCGCAAGTTTTGGGATCGCAAGCACACGACCTACAAGAAGGACGCTCCCTTTCATGTCATGATTACCTCGTACCAGCTTGTCGTCTCTGATGTTGCGTACTTCCAGAAGATGAAGTGGCAGTACATGATTCTTGATGAAGCCCAGGCTATCAAGAGTTCACAGAGTTCACGTTGGAAGTGCCTGTTGGGCTTTCACTGCCGTAACCGTCTTCTGTTGACGGGTACGCCTATCCAGAACAACATGCAGGAACTCTGGGCCCTGTTGCATTTCATCATGCCTTCACTCTTCGATTCCCACGACGAGTTCAGCGAGTGGTTCTCCAAGGACATCGAGTCTCATGCCCAGAGTAATACAAAGCTGAACGAAGACCAGCTGAAGCGTTTGCACATGATCCTCAAACCCTTCATGCTGCGTCGTGTCAAGAAGCATGTCCAAAAGGAACTCGGCGACAAGATCGAGTTGGACGTCTTCTGCGATCTTACCTACAGACAGCGTGCCATGTACGCCAATCTGCGCAACCAAATCAGCATCATGGACCTCATCGAGAAGGCGACGCTGGGCGACGACGATTCTGCTAGTCTCATGAATCTCGTCATGCAGTTCCGTAAGGTGTGCAATCACCCTGACCTCTTCGAGCGTGCGGATACCGCTTCGCCGTACTCGTTCGGTTACTTTGCCGAGACAGCCTCGTTCCTCCGCGAGGGTAATCCGGTTACTGTCGGTTACTCTACGCGCAGCTTGATTCAGTATGAGCTGCCCAAACTGCTCTGGCGCGACGGTGGCCGGCTGTACAAAGCTGGTGAGGACAACCAGGTCGCTGGGTGGCGGAACCAGTGGCTGAACGAGAAGTTCAACATCTGGACTCCGGAACACATTTGCGAGAGCCTGGCTGGTGCGGACAACTTCTCGTGGCTGCGCTTTGCCGATACGAGCTACGAGGAGGTCTACCGGGCTAGTCACATGGACCTCTTTGGTCGGGCTGTTGAGATGTCCACCAAGAAGAACCGTCTTGCGGAGATCAAGATCGCTTACGATGAGCCGGAGGACTTGAACTTCACTCCCGCACATGCCCTCTTCAAGATCAGGGAGCGCGAGGACAGGAAGCCTTTGGCTGACATTACCGAGCAAGGCATTCTGAGTAGGTTGATGAACGTCTCCCGCAGTGCATTCTCTGAGACCGGTCTCGGTCGCCTCGAGCAGGCCGCTTGTCCAAAGACCTCGGCTCCTCCTATCGAGGTTGTCTGCGATAGCCGCGCCTCAGTCGTTGAGCGGGAGAACATCATGTTCAACGCCCCCATGCGCAAGGTCCTCTTCGGACCTACCCTGGCCGAGGAGAAGGCGCTCGTCGTACAGAAGGTGCCGCCATCACGCTACCCGCCTCCAGCCTTGCTTCCTGCACCAGACAAGGAGAAGCAGAAGTTCACCAACATCACGGTCCCTTCGATGCGCCGCTTCGTCACCGACTCAGGCAAGCTCGCCAAGCTCGACGAGCTGCTCCGCGAGCTCAAGGAGAACGGCCACCGCGTCCTTCTCTACTTCCAAATGACGCGCATGATCGACCTCATGGAGGAATACCTCACCTATCGCAACTACAAGTACTGCCGACTCGACGGTTCCACCAAGCTCGAAGACCGCCGCGACACCGTCACCGACTTCCAGACCCGTCCCGAGATCTTCATCTTCCTGCTGTCCACCCGCGCCGGTGGTCTGGGCATCAACCTCACGTCCGCCGACACGGTCATCTTCTACGACTCGGATTGGAACCCGACCATCGACTCGCAAGCCATGGATCGCGCCCATCGTCTGGGTCAGACCAAGCAAGTTACCGTCTACCGTCTCATCACACGGGGTACCATCGAGGAACGTATCCGCAAGCGCGCCATGCAGAAGGAAGAAGTCCAGCGCGTGGTCATCACGGGCGGCTCGTCGGCTGCCGGTGGCGGTGTGGACTTCTCCGGTCGTCGTGCGCCGGAGAACAGGAACCGCGATATCGCCATGTGGTTGGCGGATGACGAGCAGGCGGAGATGATTGAGAAGCGGGAGCGCGAGCTTCTTGAGAGTGGAGAGATGGAGAAGTTGGCTAAGAAGAGTAGGGGAGGTGCCGGCAGCGGAAAGAGGAAGAGAGGGGCAGGGGGAGAAGGAGGAGGGAAGGAGGTTAGTTTGGATGAGATGTATCATGAGGGTGAGTACCTTTTGCTTCCCAGTACTAATGGAATGGACGTGGGGCTGACAATGACTAAAACAGGCGAGGGTAACTTTGATGATGGTGGCAATGGTGGCATCAAGGGTAGTGGAACGGCTACGCCTAGTGTCAATGGAGAAGCGGGAGGTGAGGAGAAGGGTGTTGTGGGAGGAGCTGCCAAGAAGAGGAAGACGACGGGTGGTGGTGGAAGCAAGAAGGCTAAGACTACCAAGCAGAGGTTGGCTATTGCTGATGGGGAGATTTGATACTCATCCTGATGGATGTTCGCGTCTCCCGGTTGGTTATGCGCCTCCCTCACGTCTTCAGAAGGAACTTGCGGAACGTATCAAAGCATGATAGGTGTCGAAGCGCTGAATTTGTGCTGGAACAGAACCAGGAGGGAAGAGCAGGAAGAGGGGGTGGAAATTGCTTTCTTTGTAATTGTTCCGTTTGTACTACTAGATGGTTGGGAAGGTCGGTTAAGCATTCGCTGCACTTAACTTGCATGTTACGGTACGGGTTGACACCGCCATGATTTCAGAGATCCGGAAAAGCAGCAAGAGAGAGAGACAGAGAGAGAGGAACTGTCCGGTAATGAGCGCTTCGGACGGTAGAAAAGATGTATGGATATAGCATAAGCAGAATAAGGTACAGAGTTACAGGTAGACTACACAGTTAGTTCACAGCTTAAAAGCAATAAGAAGGGAATGGAACATTGACGAGAAGGGAAGCAACGGTTGCAACACTGCAGTCAGTTTAATCGTGGAACAACAAAGCCAAGCTCCGAAACACATGAAGAGCTCGAACACAATACCTACCTATGTTGGAAGATCTATCTTGCAAGGCTCGGCCGGCGCCGGTTAGACTAGGCGTTGAAAATGATGGCATGGCATGGAAGCAGAGAACGGGAAGGGAAGGGAAATATACCTACCTTAGTAAAGAAGGATACTAGCATGGAAGTGAGCAGGTTAAGAACCAGATGACAAAATATTTCATCGGTGAGAAGTGACCTTTGATATTATCAGGCAGGCAGGCATGTGTGGTTGATGTGCCGTGCCTGATGTGTGTGTTTTGGAGACGGGAGGTCACCAGAGGGACGGACACACACGGAGACGGGAGGATGTTAATAGTTGAAGTACGCCGCCGGCTCGGGATTGGATTTGCTGAAAAGTCGGGAAGGACAGCTGAGTCTGGCTGAGACGCACCGCGGTATCGGGTTGTGTTTTAGGTTACCAACTAACCACAACGATTCGCTGTTTCGGTTTTGTTGGCCTGGAGACGGGAGCTATCATGCCCGTTCGTTCGAGCTTGCGGTGGTACTTGATCACATAGGTACCTAGGTATATTTTTGTGTCCTTCCTCTTTCTTCTTCGTTGTTTCGCGCTTGTTCATGTGGGAAACGTGGGTCAAATTCAGCAGGTGGACATGTTAGTATGGCCTGTAAGTACCCGGTAAAGCTGCAGGCTGCCTGTGGCTGTAACAAGTAGGACTAAACGCGTCGCATCAAATCACGGGGACACGTGGGGACGGGAGGCATGAAAGCACGACAGAGCCCGTCACTTCTGCTAGGCTTGTAGATATGCAGGGCATCCATCCATCCATCGTACAACACTTGACCACAACGCGGCACAACACCGAACCAATATGTCGGCAGGTCACGACCAAAAGCGGCTACACTACAGCGAGTCGAGAGCTTTTTTCTTGGGCAGCGATGTCTGCACTATAGGGAGTTTGCAGTCATACAGCACTGGACTTAGGTTGGGGGTGAACCGGGCCGGTCTGGATGGAATGGAATGTCCCCCCCAGGGCAGCTTGCCCGAGCAGCGAGACACGCTAACACTTCCACGGTGGCAGGGACGAAAAAGGTCCCGTCGCCCAACAGAACGTCGCTGGCGCTACCAACCAAGGTTTTCCCACCGTAGGATAATTGGTAAATATACCTATAAATCCACGCAAGTCCTGTCACATCCCTTCCAATAGCCTATGCTGTTCGTCTGGGCCGTCGAACAACTACCTACGACTAGGTATCAAAAGGGGGCACGATGTGTTGGGCTGGCTTGTGCTGCTTGATGGCACTTTATTGTTAGTGCTCGTTATATCTTGACCCCGCTAAAACACACCCCTCGGCAGGGACAAAAAAAGGTGTAAATTGATGTTACTAGAGGTATTCAAGAGGCCTCTTCGTATCAAAGAAACCTGGTAGGTGTAAAGTCAAGCTTTGTCTAATTCTTTTACAATCTTTCAGTGGTTTAATTCTTTTGGGCAGTTGAATGAGGATAAATATCGCACAACGTGTTGGTCCGGTTACTTCCTAGCTAACGTCACTTGATTGTTAGTGCCCCTTATCGGACATCCCGTCTTGCTTGACCCGCTCATTTATGTGACGCTAACACTTACCTGCTAGGTTCCACCGCAGGGCCCCAGACATAGAAAACATTCATCACAACAGCCATCGAGCCTCTTACACATAATGAGCGTGGTATTTGCAAACTTGAACGCTCGCTCTTCCATTCATGAGTCTGGACTGGTTTCTCAGGCACCGAAACACGGATTCAACTAGGTAGAGAAGGGAGCGCTGTTGATGGCTGATATTGGGGTGTTCTAGTCGCTGCTCTTTAAGCCGTGTTCGGTGACCCAGTATACCAGTATCGTAGAGGTTGCATATACTGTTGATGGCCTGCAGCGAAATCGCTGTACAGTAATGCAACAGTAATGCACCCTAACTTACCCCAAACTCCCCCTATAACGGTCTCGTGTTCGTTGGTACTGTTGTATTCGGTTGGCATACTGGTCCAATAGGGCGCTGTAAATACAAGGCATATATGTGCTGGAAAGCCAGTCCTGAGTGCTTTTATACTGGCATAAACATGGGGTTTGAAGCAGTATGAAAGCGAAGAAAGCAGTAAGATCACCAACGATTTCTAGCCTTCTGATTGGTCAAATGCAGGCCATTGGGGGAGTTGGGGGAAGTGTAGCGACCTATATCAACTTGCAGATTTTTACTGGAAAACAGCCGAACGCAAAAATCACGGTAGTATACTATTGCTTACTAATATATAAACTTCCTTACTATTACTGGCATACTGGGTGACCGAACACGGCTTTAGGTTCTTATCAGCGATCGCTAACACCCACCACCACTGAGGTGCAGGCCCGAGGATGTTCAAAGCAACATCTCTATCACCATCCATCATCTTATACCAAAAGAGACTCGTATGTGTGAAGTTGAACAATGCTGCTATCTTCGATGACTGGACCCTTTGGTTGGTTTTCAAATCTTCTGATGACCTCGAGGAAAAAAAAAAAGCAAAGCATGCAGTCTCAACTGTCGATATTGGAATGCTGTTTGTTTAGCACATCTACCCCTGAGCACACCCTTTGTTCATTCGTGCCTCAGTCACTCCCCATAGTTGACCAATATCTCAGGATAACTGGTCCTTTTCGTCTTTGGCGTAAATGAAGCTATATACCGTTAACTGCCTTTACCAGTTGTCTTTTCATCCCATCCTGTTTGCTCATTCTGTCCTACCTGTCATTGGGACCTTGGTATCCAGAGCAAGCTAACGCCCGATGCCCCTGAGGCCTGGCTAGTTTAGAATGGTTTGAAAGGAGGGAAGCCTGGTCAGTTTCGGAATGGTCTGAAAGGAGGGAAGCCTGGTTAGAGAAACTGAAGGACGTTATGTTGGTCGAGACGCATGGCCGTGCAGTCAACGAGATCGGGTTTCAATAAGCATCGCCGTTGTCTACACCTACCCCATAGTTGTTCACAGGTTACATGTAGTAGATACCTTACGCAAATCGCAACCTAGAAGCAAACTCGGTGAGTCTTCTTGCACCATTTTCCCCCTTCCAAACACTTTATCCGCCCGACAAAATCTTAAAGGCTTCCCAGGAAATTCCATTGTAGTGAGTGGCATTTGCATCTTGAACTGAGCATATTCCGAGGGATACATAGGTACCTCTTTGGCTCTTGTCCATCCGCAACCCGGCAACAAATTCCCGAGGTTTACCAGCAACCAGCAACAGCCAAACAAAGACGAACCCTTTGTGACGAACCTTGGTCTTTGCCCAATCGTCCTTGTACAGCACCTACATGTAGATACCATGCGTGCTCTTGCTTATCTCTTCCTGACATGCACATCCAATTCACTCGCTCTCGGTTTGTGCGAATCCAGGTTGTTCATACATCATCAGCCTGCGGCGGGACCAGCTGTCGCTTGTGGCAACAACCAAGTTTCCTTGTTAGGTTACTTGGCTTTCCCGGCTCGTTGTGCTTCGCGTTTACTTCTCCTCTTTGTCTTGCCTTCAATCGTCCGCGGGTTCGTACAACCATGAATGAAACGCACTCACAGCTATCCCAGTCCGGGAAGTGTCCACTTCATCGACGACGATGCCAACAACAATAAACTTGGTGCCTACCTCTAGGGACGAAAGCCTCGCTTTCATCTCCTTGGTTGTTTCAGGCGTTTCTGCTTCGCTGGCGGCAGGATGGACGGGATGATTCCTCCTAGCACCGAGACGGCAGCCATGTCAACAATGAGTTCATCACAAAGACACAAGCAACAGTCGCGATAACCGGGAAGAGAACAACACAAGGTGTCTTCTTATTGGAAGTGTATCACTGACAACATGTGCGGCTGTAAAATGCTCAAAAGGAAATCGAGTTGTCGCATTTCAATAAGGTATCCGCTGAGAGTCAGCCCTATCAGATTTGATGTCATTGACTCAACGCTACCTAGATGCAACTACTCATTATGCCTCCTCTCTCTTCTTCAAATAGGTACAGTACAATACTGGTTTGTTTGTTAGCTCGAGACCTTCCAAATGGCCTTGGCCAGATCAACCTTGTCGGTGACCAGCAACCCGAGAGACTTCTTGTTGGAAGTCCGTGCCCTGGGCCGCCCATTCACTTGTTGCCCATTCACTGGCACACGCCTTCCAGGTATTTAGGCCGCCCTGGTTTCCGTTTCTCCTCTTCCGTTAGACAACTCCAATCAAGCTCTTTTCGTTGTCGTCTTTTCCAGCCTCCAACACTTCTCCCAGTCTACTACATGGTGGCTCTCCTCCTTGAAGTCCCAGTTGTACAGCTTCAAAGTGACGATCACGCCCAGGCCGGTGACGGTGCCATCAAAGAGGGCAACCGAACCTTCTGGTTGCCCTCGTTGATGTTCGACTCGGTCATGACGGCCTTTCAAGTGTCCGGAACCTGACTGCGACAAGACCCTTGAACGGCAGGACCTACTTCTAGGCAAGGAAAACAGATGTTAGCTGGGGCACATGGGCAAAGCGAGGCAAAAGGGATGGCGTTGGGGACACCTACCTCAACGACGACGAGAAGACGGTCGTCCTTGTCCATAATGACATTTACGGCCTCCATCCGTTTGAACCAGGGTCCGGTCGCCAGGTGCTGAGGGTAATCTTGTTGAAGGGGTCCGTACACTGCTCGTTGATGTACTGTGCAGAGCATTGCTGGAGGTCAGTTTGTGTGGACGGATGTCAGCTTATGTGAACGCCCATCGAAGGGAGAGTCGAAGTAAACTTACACATGGACACCGCCTGAGCAGGCCCACGAAGGATGGATAGTTCTTGTATTGTCATATGCGTGGAGTCCAGTGATAAGTGGGACAGTCGTGGCTGTGGATGGTACCACCGGTGGAGAAGGCGGGGAGAGAGTGGAAGCCCAAGCACTCGCAGACGATATCCTGGCCAGCGACGGCCAGGGAATCAGGGTGTAAGGTGAGTGAAGGAGAGCGGAGGGGAGCGTGAGTTTGTGGATTGATGGATAGAATTGATGGCTTCAACCGCTGCGGCTTGGAGAGACGTGGTTCTCGTAGAACCATCGGACGGGATTGCTTCTGCGCTCAACTCAGCTGGCGCCGACTGCCCAAAGACTTGAGCTCTGCATCGACGTGGACAGATGGTTGGTGGAGCCTGCGTGCAAAGAGATAGGTAAAGTGTGAACAGAAACGTTCGAAGATAGAGGCCGTTTGCCGTCCTGTCCCAATCAGTCAGAACTTGGAAAGGCTGAGGATGGCTAGGCTGCCCTCTGGTCTCGAGGTGCCTGACGTTGGACTTACCGAAGAGGGGGTAGTCGTTAGGGTACTTCGTAGCAAGGAAACCTGGAAGACTCGAAGCTGGAGGACCAGCTGTGGCGTCGATGATCTGTTGTAGCCACTTTTCCAGAAGGCTATCGGTTGCGACGGACAGTGAAGGGCCGGAGGATCAATGAAGCATATGTCGAAGTCAACGGAGTGAATACCTCTATAGAAACAAGGCATAAAAACATGGCAGTGAAGTTGTTGGATGAACAAGAAGTGAGAGAGAAAAACAGGAGAAAGCGAGGGTGGGCGACCCTCGATATATGTGAACGCGTGAATCGAACCAGTGCCAAGATGACCATCTTCCTCAACAGCAGAATCACCGCAAAGATGTTGGGCCGGCGAGCAATACCCCACCGCGCGGTAGACTCGGGTGAGCGGCGTGACCCCTTCTCGAAGGACACTTCCTTCCTCGAATCCAACGAAGAGCCACATCACTTTGAAATTACGCGGGGTCAGACGAGCGACAAAAGAGGACGTACCCCTGTCCTGAGCAGGTTGCCCGTCCACATAGCCAATCACTCAGCCTTAGGCGTGAGGAAGGAACCACGAGTTAGAGAGGAAAGCACACTTGCTTCCTCGCAAGAGGCAACGAGCCACAGCGTATTGGAGTTTACACGGGGCTAGACCAGAGTCACCGGCCGGCAGAAAACGATGGATCCCTGCCCGGGCCCCGTCCACATGAGCCGAACGCAGTATTAGGGAATCGATCGAGAGTTAAGAAGGGAAGGAGGCAGCCTCCAGCCACGGCTACGTGCGCGTTCAGTCGGTTACAAGTGGCGCAATACCGTAGACAGCAAAGATACTTCATCGATGTACCTTGGCCGGGACCGGAGAGCGCACAATTCCCCCTCCTTCGGCTGATTTCTTTTCCCTCTCCCTCTTCTGCCCCTCCTAGCCCTCCATCTCACACTTCTTCGCATATTTCCTTCCATCAAGAACTTGTTTCACCACCTCCTTCAACGGCAACGGCGAAGACACACTTTTTCCACCTCCAACAAGCATTCGTGCTCCTCCAATCGTCGCAGCGATTGCAACCAGACGAGATTTGGGACCGCACCAAGAGTACCTTATGTATGCCGTGTCTCCTTGCCTTCTCCCATCACCAGACCCATCGTCCTCATCTTCTTTTGAGGTCATACCTCACTGACAACGTCCCTCTTCATTCAGTCCTACTTGCTCCAACAAAAGGTGCAAAGTGCTTCCGCCGGCTCTCACGGCTCCCAAGCCGTCTAGGGTTAGTGCTAGTCTCTTGCCGTCGCAGGCGGCGCCGTACCCTATGCCCAAATGTGACATCAAACTGACTGAAGCCAACAGCTCAAGTCCGATGTCCCTGCTCTGCCGCAGAGGGCGCCCCGATTTTCAGATTTCAAGGTGAGTTTGTTATCATCGGCGACATTGCTTTTCCATTTCTCGCTGCTTGCGTTTGAGTCCACGTTCTGACAGAAACCAGCAGACCCGGTTCTCTCGCCGGCCGTTCGCGGACTTATCACATCGCGCCCCAGGCACACCGGCGCCGCCCAGGATTCTTTTTCTGAATTTTCAGGTCAGTTATCTTTCTCTTTCTTTTGTTCGCTCCAATTCTAACACACCAGAAGACCCCAGCGCGCTGCCCGTGCTCCTAGCACCGCCCCGGCCCCCCAATGCTCACCCACTGCATTTCGCGCCGCCTTTCACACATCATCCCGGCTCTTCTCCTACTTCTGTTTGTCTACTGGCTTTGCCTGTGGGTGAAGATGGACAAGAGCCTGCGCCTGACAGGGACGCCCTTGTGTGTCAACATGGGCGGCGGCGTCGCTGGCGATGCGGCGGGAAACGGCACCAATTGCATTGCCGCCGCCGCCGCCACTACTGAGCCCGTCACCACTGCCGACGTCCCCGCCGAGATCACTGGTGCTGCCGCCCCTGCTGCCGAGGCCGCCAAGGTTGAGATTGCTGAGAGGCCCAAGCCTGAGGAGAAGGCCGAAAAGAGCGAGGAGGCTGAGGAGGCGGGTGACAAGAAAAAGCAGAAGGAGGCAAAGATGGAGGAGGAGGAGGAGGAGGATGATGATGATGCTGCTGAGGAGAAGGTCGTCGCCAAAGATGTTGTAGCGTGGTGGAAGCAGATGTAATAGGAAAGAGGAAGGAGTGACCGGCTCCAAGGTTCACATGTATGTCATGGTTTTTCAATTCCAACGTTCCATCCCAACCAGAATACACCATCAAACTGCACTATTGCTGTGCTAACCCTTGACTTACATCCAGAGCCCCAAACCCCTCTTCCCATTCACCTGCCACCACGCCCAACTTACCGTAGGGGGAAAATATGTTTCGAGACATGCGTGGTGGCTGTTGGACAATAACCACAATCAATGTCTGGAAAGCAATTACTGTTTTCTAAACATTGACTGTCTGTCAGACAACGCTTGTTGCGACTCGTGGTTTCCCGCCTCGAGGTATCTGGAGACGCTTAGAATGAGGAACCCTAGACACACCCACCCAAAACCTACCGGCACCCAGTTTTTTCTCTGGGATCCACCAAACAGTGGGGCAGCCAGCTGGATGACACCTGACATTGAAAATCCCGTTTTTACCTGCTAAATTTCGTCTTTCTAATGTATTGAAACATTTATCCCGCTTAGTCAAAATTTTCGAACTTAACACTTTACACTTTTTTTACTCCAGACCGCTCCTCTTATATTGCCAGTTTGTACTATTAATTTGTATGCTACTTTATATGTCGTATATTATTAATACTTCTAACGTATATAATATTATTTAAATTAATTAATTTTAATCGCGTTCAACTCTCTTTAATCGTTTGCAAATATACTTAATTAATTTAAATTACTAATAATTACTATAAATATCTTCCTAGGCTCCTCCATTTATATAACTTCGCTTTCGTACTAATTTAAATACTTCGACGGCTACTTTTATAAACGATACGACCTTTAATAGCGATATTGAATAGGTGGTACCCGCCGATAACCTTACGTTTAATATCCTCCCCTAGAATTTTTAAGCGGATATTGCAAGGGCACGGATGGGGAAGTCGAAGGCAAAGCTAAGAATCCATCGATGACAGAAGATTTTAGGTAAGAAGGAAAAGAGAGAGAACTAGATATATGCGGTTGAACCCAGACTTAAATACCCCAGTCACACAAGCGACCCTAGGATCTACTTGCCAGTTGTGACGAACGGCAGTCTGTGTCACAGGTTGACATTGGCTATATAGTGTGCACTACGAGTTCTGCCTTGCAAGCAGAACATCGTCTACCTTTTGGTAGTTTGGCGTTGTCGGGACATGTGCACTCCTGCCCTGTCATAGTCTGATCTGCCTAAGTGGGATAGCTGAAGGTAAAGACTATCAGTGCTGTTCGGTGAAGCCAAAAGGTTCACAACAAGTATGGTAGCGTTATACGTGTCTCGGTGATAAAGATCAATTGACTACTGTCGAACTATCTTGCTAGCTGGTTCTTTAGGTGCCTTCTTATATCTCTGCCATTGACTGGGACCCGAGTGTCCTTAGACTCTTGATGTTGTCCTGGCTCACTTAGAGAGTCTGGCTCACTTTGTGAGCTGGCTCACCGTGTAGCCCTGACTCACGACATGAGCCCTCTTAGCTTGTGAGCCTTCTAGTCTTCTGTCTTACTGGCCTCTATGGTTACATGGCCCCGCCTCTGCGTGTCCTGGTGACTTGGTTGGCCCGTGCCACTCGCTTAAATTCGTAACATCAGTCACTCTCCTCCAGTCCCTTCACTCGCATCCCATTCACCTACAGGCAAACCAAGACCTCCCTTGTATCTGCGTTCTTCCATCGTTCGCAACAACACCTTCAATAGTGCAGCGATCTGAACCGTAAACGGTGAGGTGTTACGAACTTAAGCGATACAAGGGTCGCCTAAGCCATCGGGACCCGACAGCCCCGCTTATGATTAGATAGTGTAACCCAAGACAAGGGTTGGACCAGGGGAGTACCCGAAGGGCGCTCACCAGAAGAAGCTGCTCACGGTAAGCAGGCGCTCACGGTGAGCAGAACATCATCGTGAGCAGACACCAACTAGGCAAATGGGAGACAAGGTATCAGAAGTATAAAGGGACGACTAAAGAACTCAGATTGTTAGATAGTTCGACAGTAGTCAATTGATCTTTATCACTGAGACACGTATAACGCTACTATACTTGTTGTGAACCTTTTGGCTTCACCGAACAGCACTGATAGTCTTTACCTTCAGCTATCCCACTTAGGCAGATCAGACTGCCGTTCGTCACAGATCAGCAGCAAATAGTGTGCTATTTCGAGGGCGGCCACGAAGGCTTTCAATACGGTCAAAGTTTTGGTAGGTGAGGTAGTCGTCTTCGTCCCTAATATTTTTCGAGAGCTACTAATATGGGTGAAAGTCTAGCTTGGTTAGTTTTAATGCTTCCTGTTAGGGAATTATTGTAGCGAGTAACAAATGCGAGTATGGCAAGCTATACTGCTTAGAAAATTTGCCCGTACATAGCTCAAGTTCATCAGAGTTAGAGCGACGTGCCGTAGGTATAGCACCGAGAGCAATACGATATTGACGTACTACTATATTGATAGCTCGCTAGCATACCCAGTTAGGTGCTTCTCCTAGCTACTGTTATGGAGATGCTCGAGTTTGGTACGCCTCGTTTAGTATACGATGGCCTCCTTAATGGCTAGTTTTATAGTATTAAGTAGTTTGAAGCTCTGGATAACTGCTTGAATGATTAAACTAGCGCCTACATAAATAACGATGATTAGTATAGTGTAAAATTGTATGAGAGCGATATAGGGAGATATATATGTAATTAGAAAGCTCTTTAAATTACAGTTAGCTAATTTAATTAGCGATATAGTACAGCAATTGAAGTTAAGCCTCTTATTGACGTAACAAGTGGCCTACTGCTCTTTGATAGTTATATAGGTAGTGCTTAAGTACGTGATGATCGCTTCTTGTTGCGAGAAACAGTTATAGAGCTTCTTCTACGTAGTGTTGAAGTCTTTAACTGTGTACGCGTAGCATACGTGCTTCTAGAGGGTATAAAGACTAAACTGAGAGTACTCTACGGTATTAGGTAATAATTCTAGATAATTTGTGTTATTTACTAGGCGGTTAAGATTGTTGACTACTTCTCAATCTTTATTATTAAGATTTTCTAGACTCGTTGTATTATTAGGTAGCCGAATTGACTAGGCTAACTGGGCTAACCGCGGTGCTTGTTATGTTGATGCTAATATCTTTCGCTATATTTGTGCTTGTATTGTAGCAGCATGAGTATTGGTAACTTGGGCGGCAACCTTCTTATCCTATTTGCGCTTTATGTTTAGTACTACGTTTTTGTTGATGTGAAAGATGTATAGTTGAGGTTCCGCCGCTGGATAAACTCGTTTAATAGCTACTCTCATAGCATCATTATAGTTTGTAATAGTAATTGTGAAGGTGGCGGCGGCGATAGCTTTACGACGAGCATTGACTTGATCTATTAGCCAGTCAAACCCCTTCTATTTCTCGTTATTTATGAGCTCAAATGCGTAGCTAAAAGTATAGCCTAGTCTAATTATACCTATAATTTGAAAGAAGGCGAGACCCTTATTGTTGGTTTTGTATGTGTTATTGTAGAGTTGTACCTATAGATATTACTTCCAGAGCTTCTTACCTTATAGATTACTCTAGAAAAGGGCTTTAAGTTTAGTCTTAGTATTATCTGCTTAGTTAATTGTAAAGTGGATCCTCTTTTTAGTGAGAAGCTTTATAGTCTGTTAGAAGAGGTTGTAACTAGCGCTAGCGAGCTTTTTAAGGGTGTATCGAAGGTTGACTAGCTTTTTGGTCTTAAAACAGATATTTGGAAACTTTTTACGTAGTTCGAAAGCGATTTGGCAGTTGCGTATATTAGAGCAGTCGAGGTATTGAGCGACAAATGCCTTATGCTCTGCTTTGAAAACCCTATAGTCTAATACGTTATAGCTAGGGATATAGGTGTGTTTGTTATAGTCCTCCTTGAACTCAAAGGTCCACCTCCTCTTATTGGTTTTTAGTGCTTTGAGATACCCTCCCTAATGTCATGGGTCTGGCGCCCAGAGGTAATGCCTGGCTTCCATGCGCCAGGCCTGTGCCTGCCGGGGGTTCTCCAGACCACCCTGCAGGCCACT